>JAULJZ010119544.1:0-11267 GCA_032270985.1 Heliamphora pulchella
GTGGCCGAAATTTGTGTCTATATATATATATATATATATATATATATATATATATATTCATGCTCTTGTGGTTTCATTGTTACAAAACCAGATTCACATGTATGAACGATTTTAATTATTAAGAAGTTGTGAATGTCATTAACAAATACATTAAGGAATTATATTAGACTTAAGAAAATTATATTGAAAGAAGGATTAATCGAGGATTTGTTCAATTTGGCAATCTCATAAGAGGATTAGTTCAACTAAATTTATTTTACTAGTTTTACTCTCTTCATATAGAAGAATAATATATTCTGACATATTTGTCTATAATTTAAGATTCATGTGTAAGAAAATTTTATTTTCTTTTTATTCCCTTTAGATAAGTCATAATTATCATTGTATAAATGCGGTAACAGAAATTGTTGCTATTTTGGTGGGTTTTTTTCCGCATGGCAACAATCCATTAAAAGATTTTGTTACATTTTTTAAACCATTAGAATATGTCGCTTATCAATCATTGTGAAATTACTAATAAAATTATAAGTCCACTCTATTATCAATTTTCACTAAATATTCTAAAAGATATTTTATCACTATTTCTGATTTGAGGGAGTTTCAAAATGATGATAGCTATTAGCTAGGAGCATTAGAAATTCTGTGAAATTTTAGGCTTTTATTGGCGATTTTGGATAGATTTTTATTACCCATTAGAGAAATAATTGTGAAAATTGAAATATGTCGAAGTAACGTGGAATGCATTAATTACGGACCATTTAGAAATAGAAAAAACTAGTGAGACTAAACTTATTAAAAAAACATTAGGTAGGAATAATTCTCATATCGTTAACTATAATAGAACTAATGCTAAAATTAATTTTGAAAAAAAATTGATTTTTTTAATATTTTCAAAAACGCGTTCTATAGAATGTTTTTAAAACAATCTCAATCATCAAAAAGTAATTAATAAACAAGTAATTAAACAAAAACTTATCATACGATATGTACGGGAAAAACTCCCAATTGGATAAAAGTGAGGGGATTATTTCAGATTCATATAATAATTGCACTATAATGAATAGTTACAAAGGGGAGGCAGAATAAGAAGAGTCGAAAAGTATAATTATTTAATTAAACGATAAAAAAATTTATTAAAAACAAAGATATATCAAATAAAATAAACAAATAAACAATTATCTCAAACAAGGCTGTGTGACTAGTTTATGGAAACAATATCATTAAGAGTAATAGGTTGTATAATATAAAAAAGATATTAATTGATAAATGACTAAATTTTGAAAAGATAAAAAGTAAAAAAAATGTAGTGAAAGTGAGAAATAAATGCATTTTTTATATTTTAAACTTAATATATTTATAAAATAAATTATATATATATATATATATATATCAAATTTAAAAAGAAAAAAATAAAAATTTATAAGTAGATATCAATACATCTTTTATGAATATTATTACATTTTTTATATATTATTTACTTTTGGGTGAGCGAAAGTATTTTTCACCTTTATATAAGGTTGATCTAATCAGTAGCGGAGCAAAAATTCTTATTGAGTTGAGGTAATTTTTGAAATCATACATCTATATTTTTATTTGATAATTATAAAAAAATAACTAGAATAAAATGCTAATATAATTGTATATCTAATTATAATATAAAATGGTGATAGTTTAATTTGACATACTAATAAATATGTACAATTATCATTCATTTAAATTGATGTTTTTTTTTTTAATGATTTTTACTCTTAACCATTATTTGAAAAAGCTCACCAATTTCTTTTAAATTTAAAAACTAAAAATTAGAACTTCCACCTTTGATAATTTTAAATTGATCAAGAATTATAATATTTTAACATCAGATAAAATTAGATAAAACTTCACAAAGTGAACCAATCATTCTTTATCAATTCTTTCAGGTTCAGAAATGATATTGAGAAGCTAAAAAAATGTTTTGGCTATTTTATTTTATTTTTTTATGAGATAAAAGAATAAGTGAAAAAATAAAAAAATAATTCATGAGGGGTAAAGTTCTAAAATATTTCTAAAATATTTAAATTTATCAAGATACAAATCAAAAATTTAAAAAATCCACTGGGGGCATTAGTCCTCTCTGTTCCCTTTGTGCTTCCGCCCATGGGTCTAATACACCTTGTTGAAAATAAACACATACTCTCAAGAATTCTTCACAATAATTTGGAAAAATTTCAGGGTAGGAAAAATTCTAGAACTTTTTGGAAGATTTTAGAATGCTAGAGAAACTTTTAAAAGATTCTAAACACAAAAATAACCTCGGAGAGTTATAGAGAAGTCTAGAATATTCAAAGAGTTATAGGATTTTTTTAGAGAAGTGTAAAAGACTCCACTTTTAAGAACCAAATTCAAATTTTAAAGTATTCTAGAGACTTGTAGAAGAGTCCACACTTAAGAACCAAACTTTTAAATATCCTAAAGCTTAAAAGAAAAATCTCAACTTAGTTGGTTCCCATAATAAAATGTGTAAACATAACAGAGGTTGATTGCATTTATACAACTCCTGGGGCCCAACTCCTCGTGTAATCTGATAGATTCAAACTCAAGTGGTTGTTAGGGTTGTTCCGAGTATTAGGGTTTATTGCGGGAGGTATTCTCAAGTGGTTGTTCTGAGTATTAGGGTTTACATGCCGTCGCAATCATCAGGTAACTTTTTTCGTCTTTGATTTTCATTTTTCGCTTTTGTTTGTTTTCATCCTTGTTGGCTCTCTGCTCATAACTGTGAACTTCAAATCTGAATATGAAAATAAGAATCTCGTTTTGTCAAATGCACTCTCGATTCATGCTTCAAAAAACTTCACAGTTGCTAATATTGAATTGACTTTCATTTCTCGTGATTCACTTCTGCGATTTTTATGGTTGGAGTACTTAATTACTTGAACTACTGAGTAAGAGTTCAACGATTTGCGTCTTCTTCGGATTAATAGCAAAAAAAATAAAAAATAGTTAGGCTCTTCTCTTTCTTTTTTAGTAATTTTTTTTGATCTATTCGGTAATTGCACCCAGTCCTAGATAGATGAGGTTATTTAAGAAGACTTAATTTAATCACCGTCCAATTTTCTTTTGTTTTTGTCACCTTTTTGTGTTCTTGTCAATATATTTGTGAAAGTTCTCATGTTGGTGAGATCTTTGAATGAAATTTTTAAATATGTTTCTATTTTTTATTTTTTAACTGGTGTTTGTTGTACAATCTATCCCATCTTACTTAGATCTATCTATAACTTCAGATATCATCAGTTGTGAAAGAAGAATTAGTTCACGGTCCTAAAATAAAATTTTGAATTGGTGTTTCTTAATTCAGAGACTCCTTCACTGCACAAGACTTTGCTCTTGTGCCAAGGCTATAAGTGAATCTTGAGATTATTTTGGGATCAACTCAAATTATTTATCTGCGTGATATAATTTGTTTTTTTTATAAGCTAATGGTGATGTAATTTGATGTTACCATACATGCTGAACAAAAGATTTTCTTATAATAAATGTAAATGCTTAGTTTCTTGAACATGATTTATTTCTTGAACATGATTTAAAGCTTGAATATAATGTTTTTTTTTTTTTTTATGTTTCCTCAATAGGTTTGCCATCTAAAACGGAGTTTAATGGTATGGGTGGAGTTGAAAAATAGGTATGTTTTTCTTGATTATGTACGTTTACTTGCTGTGATTGACTTATAAATATCATTGTGTTTGTAATATTTGGTATATGTGAAATCCTTTCCAAGTGGAACTTTATATCATTTTAGATATATTTTGAATAACTTTTTGCCTTTGGTCTCTGAGTTTTTTTAAATGATTTAAGTCTTAATAGGACTAACACTGCATGTAAGAGATCATTAAGCTAATTAAAATTAATTTAATTATTTAATTCAAAATTATACAATTAAGAATACTTAAAATTTTCTTTGAATGATTAGAATTTTATTTCATAATTTAGACCATGAAACTCGTTGGCTCATTGCTCGCCATATTCTTAAATTATTAAAAAGTTATTTTAGATTATAAATATAAATTAATTTAACATAATTTATAAGCCTAATATTCCTATTTTGTATGAGATTGGAGTCTTAATATCAACTATACTTATAAAAAGGTTCATATCTTTCACTCAATGAATTTTAGAATTTAAATATGCAAAACTGACATGGTTATTACCTATGCCACATTCTCAACTAAATTTGTACGTAAATTAATAAAGTTATATTAATTATTTTTGTTAATATTTTCTACATTGTCAATATTGCATGTTGAAAGAATAAAATGCATTTATTTATTTATTTTTTTTATCTAAATATAAATAATTGTATAACTTAATAATTTTTCGTACAATTCAAAAAATTTGATAATTATATTTTAAAATCTGATTTATTGTCTTTATATATATATATATATATATATATAAGCTACTTACCTAAATACAATCATTGCTTGGATACTAGGCGTAAAGTGCCAACTTTTTATGTAATTTTTTTGGTGGTATCTGTATGAATTTTTCTTAAATATTTTTTTTTATAATTTTTCTATATTTGTGTCAAAAAATATGTTTTTGATTTTTCACGACAAAAATAATTCAAAAAATAATTCTTTTATTAGTATTTCAAATATCCACTAAAGACAAAAAAATAAAATGTATTTTGGCACTATAACTTGAAAGGGTGAAATAGGAAACTGAGTCAATTGAATTAAATTTTGAATAGTTTGATTCGGCCGATGCATGTGGTGTGATTAAATCATTATTTTCTCATTAATTTGTTTTGTTTTCTCATCACAACAATTTCATGAACAAAAAGTTCATCATTATTTCTCATTAATTTGTTTTATCATCACAACAATTTCAATGAATAAAAATAGAGCAACTACTTCAACTTGCAGTGTGTTGATTGAAGGTTTCGTATCCAAACACTGTGACACTAAGCTGAAACCAATGAAATTAGACCAAATTTATAAACATATGGTATACGATTTGAATTTGTAAATCAAATATATTGGTAGTATTTGGTATTGTTGAAACTAATACCTTATAGATTGTAACATGTAGCTTGTAGCTTGTAGCAGAAATTATGAGTGCTTGGTAAAAATTTTAGCTTGCAGCTAAAATAAAAAAAAAAAGTAGTTATTATTTATAGCAAAAATTGTAAATACTTGGAATAGATTGTAATTATACCTAAAATTAGTATCACCAAGCTAAAAGCTTTGTCTGGAAATTGGTGAATTGTTTGATTATCCATGGTTTCATTTGAAAATAAAAACTACTTTTTACTTGTTTCACTTATTTGGAAATAGAAACTACTTTTTACTTGTTTTATTATTTAATTAAATTATTATATTTTTCGGCTTCTCTTGTTAAGATGAGCTGAAATAGTAAAATATTTTAGTCCAAGTATAAAATAAGTTTACAAAAAAACAAAAATAAACAAAAAGGCCAAATTTTAACTAAGTTTATTTTCGTCTTTAATAAGTAAATTTGTCTTTGAATATTTTTTTTTTTAGTTTTCTGGTTCATTGATCTCATCAAGAAATAAGCCAAAAAAGTAAATTCTTTTAGTCAAAAAAGTAAGAAAATTAAAAAAACAAAAATAAAAGATATATAGGTGTTGTCAACCTGGCTTTAACTATACTTTTTGTTTAAAATCGTTTTAAGTTTAAATAAGTAAAAAATTCATTTGATGAATAACAAGGATGACTTTGGCCCTGTTTGGAATAATTGCTTATTTGCTTATTTGATGTTGGTTATTTTTATTTTTAGTGAATTTTTTTAGTCAAATAATTGTCTTTTTAGACTCCTCTTATCGAGATTAGCCAAAAAAGTAAATTTTTTTGATCAAAATATAAATAAAAGTTCAAAAAAGATAAAAATAAATTAAAATAAGCCAATTAATCAAATTTTATGTTACTTATATTCATTTTTAGCGAGTTTTTTCATCTTTTGAACAAATTTTTTTAATTTTTCAGTTAATCTCAACGAGACAATTCAAAAAAGTAAAAAATTTTAGTTAAAAGATAAAAAAAAATTTCAAAAAAAACAAAAAAAACAAAATTCGTGACATTTAACCTAAATAGGACCTTTGAGAGCGTTCTTCTCCAAAAAGATGAAAATGATTATTGTGAACAATGACACGCTGCCTTTGTTTTAATGAAAATCTGCGAACCGCGATCGAAAAGTAGATTAATGATTCATATAAATTATTTAATGGGAAATGTCCCGAATAAATCCAACTAGTTACTCTTAAGTCAAAAGATATTTCATAAGTTAAAAAAAGTAATTATAATTTTAAAAACTTATTTGTATATAATTTTATATTCAAAATTAATTTTGTTTAATATGTTTCGACGTTCAAATTTTAATAATATAATTTTCATAAAAAATAGATGTATATAATAAAAAATATGATATTTTAACAAATATAGAAAATTATTTTATATAAAAAATAAAAAGGCTAAAAGCCTGCGGGTTTCCAAATGTGTATTTTTTATTTTTTTAGCTATAAGCAAAAGAAAAAAGAAAAAACCTTTAATCCGATTGGCAAACGAAACCTAAATTTGTTTATGAACATGTAATTATTAACCCATGCACAATAAAGGTTGGTGATTTCACCGTCTGAAATATAGAAAGATTAAAGGGGCTTTTGATCAAAGGTAAATAGCGAAAATTTATAAAATATTTGAGCTTTTGTTGGTAAAATGTTTAAAGTTTTAGTATTTTGTTTTTTTGGCTTAAAACTAAAAAAAAATAAAAAATTCTCGTTTAAAAATTCATATGATTTTAATTTTTTTGTTTTTTTTATATAAAATAATTTTATATATTTTTTTAATAATACCATGACTTTTATTATACACATCTATTTTTTATAAAAATTATATTTTTAAAATTTATTCGTCAAAATCTATCAAACAAGATCTATATTGAATATAAAATTATAATTATTTTTTGACTTAAAACCACTTTAAGTTATACTTTTTGTCTTATTGCCTTTTAACTTAAAGTTATCCTTATGATTTTTCAAATAATTTTTTTACTTATTTAACTTAAACTTAAAACCACTTTAAGTTATGCTTTTTGTCTTATTGTCTTTTAACTTAAAGTTATTCTTATGGTTCCCCATATAATTTTTTTTACTTATTTAATTTAAAAATAATTTTAAGCAAGAAATTTAACTTCAAACTAGGTTTCCAAACAAGGCCTTAGTCTAATGAAAGAAATTTTAATTCTTAAAGATTATTGGATTAAATTAGACCAAAATAGCTTTTGTACTTTTTATACTCACTCTTTTATTTCAACAAGGGACCTTGATTACTTATGGTGTTCGCCGCCGCCGACCTCTTGTTACGTTTCGACGATCAACTTTGATGGTATTTTAGGCTTTACAGTCGATGATTACTTAAAATAGATATTATTCTAACTGATTGAATATAAAAAAATAAATATTTACTGTTTTATATAGTAGTACAGTAGATATAGTATAATTTTTTGAATAGAGATATATTGTAATATTGAATTCAATTAGCAATTCAATTGACAATTGAATTTCAGAAGTAATATCATTTAATTGGCAATTGATTTTTCTATTCAGTTCTTTTGTAACCCTCCACGAGAGAAGTTCTATATAAGAACTTCTTATCTGGTCTTCTAGACAGAGGAAAAAAAAAGGAGAAAAAGAGAAAAATCAGATTACAATTGCAAGTTGTGAAAAAGAGAAAGACAGACGAGGTACGTTCGAGTAGTCGATCTTTGAAGGTGTTTTAACGTTTGGATTAATTGTTTTATCATGCGAGAGTGACGCCGGTGGAGATATTTACAACACCCTTGGTAGATAATGAATCATTCTTAAGGAAATTACATTTGCAGGACTTGATTTGCGTATTCTTTTTTCATATTATTTTTTGTAAATTCAGTTTATTATAATCGTTCAAAGTTAATAAACATGTATTTTTTGGACCATCGAATATATAATGTGTAATATTTTCCAACAAGCTATATAAATTTTATTGTCCAAATATAGTAAATAATGAAATTTATCTATTTTCGATTGTTGAAAAAAGTTGCCCAAATGATTACTGAGAAATAATAGTTGGTGGTGAACAGCTGTGGCCGAAAATGAATATCATACAATTTAGTTTTTAAATCTCAGTCCCATCCTATTTTACAATATCCAAAATATTCCTAAACACAGTCCTACGAATGGCAAGTTAGCTATATTTTTAATTAAAAAGTTTTGTTATTACTTTTGATATATACATTCGTTTTTAATAAAATTAACTTTTCGAGTTCTATGAAATAAAATATATATTGAATATAAAATTATGAAAAAAATAAATTGAAAAATTTCTCTATTGTGAACTACAAATTTCTCAATTTTTATTTTATGCTCTTTTAGTGTATAGATTGTAATGGTGTCCAAAATTGAGAAAATTATTAAATATTAGAAATGATTTTTTTTAAAAGCACGTGCTTTGTATTATTTTTTAAAAATTTATAAGTAAAGTAAAATTAGAAAAATATAATTTGAACACCAGAGAGTTGTTAAATTCCTCAATAGTTGAAACTGATAAATTTCTAAGTTGTTTTAAAATCATTTTCTTTTTTAACTGAGAAAAAATGAGATTTCTTTTTGTTTTGTTAAAACTAAGAAATTTATATGTTTAATAATAATAAATTCATTATTTTGCTGATCGATCACTAAACCTACTTAAATAACCTAAAAGCTTAGCCGAATGTCCTTCACCCCACTTAGTTCGTGGCTAAATTTTTTGGAAAACTTATATATATATATATATATATATATATATATACTTCTAAACAGTGAAAGAGTGTTTACAATTTAAAAAGTGCATATTTTGTAGAACTAAATATAAGTTCAATGTACAGTGAATGCTTGCAATTCACTAAAATCAAGATAAGCCTATTAAAGACCCAGATACAATTGAGCTTCAATGCAAATGTGAAAAATTGATCAAAGATAAGTAGGCACACTTCAGATTGTTTGATGGGGATTGAAATACTGAGGCCCAAAACTTACATTAGCCCAGTCTAGATACAGATTAGCTCACTTATCCGAGAGAAATAGCCGCTTGTTGATAAAAGGCGAAATATCCTGGTTAGTAGGAAAATCTATATATTAAATCAGTTCTAGCGTATGTATGTGGCTGAAATCTAGAATACCCAGAGGCCAGAGATGCGGCTATAACGATCCCCACGTGGTGTGTTAGCCACGTGTTTCCTTGATTCGTTAAAAAAAAATACTGCAAAGATAAAGGTATACATATTTTGGTTTTCTCTCTCTTTTAAATAGCATCTTTTTTACTTAGCTATTACTCGACTAAAACACTAACTTAATTGTCGAAAAAGGCTCGTCAAAACATACCCCAATGCCCTTTTCTAACGATTTCTTAATTAATCACATGTCATCTTAATGATTGGAAGACAAACGCGTATTAAGGCTGTAAGAGCACACCAACATTATTAAAGTTATATAATTCTAATAGTCCGTTTAGTTTGAGTGATTTGAAGAGAAGAAAAAACTGAAATTTTCTCTCCCTTAATCACTTGTTTGTTTAACTAAAAAGGAAAGAAACGGAGAGAAAAAATTATTCCTTTGAACCTCTCTTTTTAAATCTTTTTAAATTGGAGAAATTTAAAGAGAAAATATTTTAGGTGATTAGCTACATTATATATTACCTAAATTGTCCATCTAAAAATAAAAAAAGTTAAAAAGTAATGATAAAAAAATATTTTCGTAAAATAACTAGTACTATTTTTTTTTCTTTTATAAAGCATTTTCAAACAAGAATTGAGGAAAATTATTTTCTTTTCTCCCTCATTAATTCTAACAAAAAATAGTAAAACACAATTATTTTTTTATTTTCTTAATAATTATAATTTACGGAGAAAATATAATTATTTTTTTATTAGTAATAAAAGGGTTGTGAAAGATGTTGATAACTAAACGAGCTGTATTAATCCCCAAAAAAAAAAAAACTCAATTTAGGAGTGGAGCTTACGTCCATGGCTGATCATTATCTGTGGAAAAGCTCTTGGATTGAAGTAGCTGTTTATGGATATGGTCTTTGGGTTTTGTGGAGACTTAATTATCGGTTTGTCTGAATATATATTATATAGAGATCTTGTTTCAATGATTATTTTTGTAAAATAATCAGTTAATTAATACGTAATTAGGGTCCCTAACCTAAAAGTAAATAGATTAAAAATTAGGAGTTGAAAAATTATTTTTTTTATTTTATGTTAAAAGTTAAAAAATAAATTTTAAGCCGGCTTAAAGTCGGTAGTCAAATAAAGACTTACTATCACTACTAATTACATATAATTATTATTTTTAACTTTATAAAAAAAAATTATTCAATTTTAATAAAAAATTAAAAAATTAACTGTTTACTTAATTAGCTAATTTCGAAAAAACTAACTTAAAAGATAATTTATCAAACCACCTATTTTAAATTAAATTTAGTTTTTGAACTAAACCCCACCCCAAAAAAACTAATTTTTATATCAATTGCCAATCGAATCTAAGACCATGTTTGGCAACCTAGCTTTAAGTCAGGTTTTTTACTTAAAATTATAAAATTCAAAAAAATCAAAAAATCATTTGAAAGATGTATGATGTGATTTTAAACTAAATATTTAAAGTGATTTTAAAGTCAAAAGGTAAAAAATTTTGTATAAATTGTTATGATCTTTTATTTTTTTAAAAAAAATAATTTTATATTCAATTTGAATCTTGTTTGATAGATTTTGACAATCACATTTTAAAAATATAATTCTTATAATAAAAATAAATTTATATAATAAAAGTAATGATATTTTAAAAAATATATAAAAAATTATGTAAAAAGAAAAAATATTAAAGAATTGAAAAATAAAATTTGTTATTTTTTTAAAATTTAAACAAAGAATCAAAAAAACCTAATTTTAAACTGACTTAATCCTGATTGCTAAGTGAGACATAAGTTTAAGCCCGCCAAAAAAAAAAACAAAAAAAACTCTAGAATTGACAATAGTATGTTACTGATGTCAGGATTGAACCTTAGCGAAGTTGACTTTGAACACGTGGCAGTCTTGAAGAGAAAACAGAAGTGTGTGGTGAATTTGGCGACAAGTGGGAGAAAACGACAAGTTGAAGAAGCTATCCACTTAGGTTTAGGACACGTATCAAGACAGATGGAGGGCCTTTAGGGATGTTTTGTCCGGTGGAGTTTCGTGTATAAAAGAAAAAAAAAATTCTC
>JAULJZ010119555.1:0-32440 GCA_032270985.1 Heliamphora pulchella
TACGAATAGATTCTAATCTAGCTACAGGTGCAAAGGTCTTGTCAAAATCTATTCTTTTTACTTGTGTATACCCTTTTGCCACTAATCTTGCCTTATTCCTAACAACAGTGCCCCGTTCATCAGACTTATTCTTGAGAATCCACTTAGTACCTATTATATTAACAACAGTGCCCTGTTCAACAGTGCCTTATTCCTAACAACGTGTCATCATTGGTTTTGTAACTTCTCCAATCACCTTTTCAAGAGGGTGATTAAGCTTAACCCTAGCTGAGGGTTCGAACACTTCTGGCTCCACTGGTGCTGTGACCAAGTCTGTACTTGAGTCCACTGTCTGTTTGGGCGAGTTGGGCTGAACCGGTTCTTCAAGAATCTATGGAACTGGCTGGTCTGCTTCAGGTATCAATATCTCCTCAGATTTTTTTATGTCATCAATAGCTACATTAATAAATTCCATAACAGTAGAAGTGTGCAAATTATAAATTCTATAAGCTCTACTATTTATAGAGTATTCCAGAAATATCCCGTCATCACTTTCGGAGTCAAATTTACCTAATTGTTCTTGATATTTCAAAATGTAACATTTACTCCTAAATGTTTTGAAATATTTCACATTAGACTGCTTACCTTTCCATAACTCATATGCAGTCTGTTTTGTGCCTAGCTGTAAATACACCTGATTAATGACATAGCAAATGGTGTTTACGGCCTCAACCCAAAATTTAAGAGGAACATTTTTACCATGAAACATGACTCGTGCCATCTCCTGTAGCACCCGATTTTTTCGTTCCACAACACCATTTTGTTGTGGCGCTTTTGGGGCTGAGAACTCATGTTGGATTCCATGTTCATCACAAAAATTTGAAAATCCTGAGTTCTCGAATTCTCTACCATGATCTGATCGAATCTTTGTTATGTGCTGATTCTTCCCTTCCTATTCATTATTCAACTTGAAATATAGAGATTGGAAAATAGCAAATGTGTCAATTTTTTCTTTCAAAAAATTCACCCAAGTAAACCTAAAAAAGTCATCCGCAATAAGAAAGACATACATCTTGCCGCCTATACTCTCTGTTCTAGTAGGTCCCAAAAGGTCCATGTGAAGAAGCTAAAGAGAGTATTGGGTTGTAAGCTGATTTATTTTCTTGTGCGGGACTTTAATTTATTTACCCAACTGACATGGTCTACACACCACTTTTGTTGAGCTAGACAGTTTAAGAATGCTATTAATCAATTCAAGATTAGCCAATCTAGATAAGTCCTTATAGTTGATGTGACCCAAACGATAATGCCACAATTCAATTTCATCGGTTTTAGTAGAGTGGCAAGTTAGATCAGTTTGGGGCAAGATTCCATAACAATTATCAGATGTCTGTATATCATGAATTACTGTTTTTTTCTTTTTATCCAAAATTAAACATTCAGTTTTTGTAAAATGTACTTCATGGTGAGTATCGCACATTTGACTTATGCTAAGAAGATTTGCTTTCAAACCATCTACAAGAAGAACATTGTCCAATTTGGGAAGCTCTAGAGATCTGATGGATCATCTCCCTATAATCTTGGCAGAGTTTCCATCACCAAATGTGACCAGTCCTCCATCATATGGATCGACACTAGAGAATAAAGACTTATTTCCAAACATATATATAGAAAAGCCACTGTTTAAATACCACATAAAAGAGTTTTGAGCTTTTAAAGCTGTATGAACTACATAAAACTTTAAATCGGACTTTCGAACCCAGACAGTGCGAGTTTTTAGAAAAGGTTTGACGTGCGTACTGGTTCCTGTCCATAACAAGGTCGCTGTCAGTTGTCCGCTCGAGCGCCCATAGGGTCCGCTCGAGCGCACCTCTGCCAGTGTGATGGGCCAACTTTCTGCCAATGGTCCGCTCGAGTGCCTATTGGGTCCACTCGAGCGCACCTCTGCCAATGTGTTTTTTTGTTCAGCAGTTTGATTTGGTCATGTAGTCCTCCAACATTACTTTTGTTTTGGTAAGCAGAGAGTGAGTTCAATTTTTTGCAATTTGGTCGAATATGACCCACAATACCAAAAAAAATGACAAATTGGAACGAATTTTTTAAAACCAGAAGTTTGTGGTAAGATTTTAGATGCAATTTCCTCAAATTTTCCGTCTTGAATTGGTTGGCCTTCTTATCAACATTTTGAACCATACTTGTAGGCATGCTGACGGCTTTGACAAAAATTATTTTACCTAACGTCTTTGTGGTAGATGAACTTTCAACATACCCTAGTCCAGTTCTGTCTAACGCTCTTTTCTAAACATTTAAAATTTCTTCTAGACTCAAAAACCCTGTATTCAACTTTTTGAGAGTGGTATTAGAAGTAAGCAATTCAACTTCCGATTCTTTAATCTTCGCTTCAAGTAGAGATTTTGATTTTCTTGAGACTTGTAATTCCAATTCTAATTCAGAAACTTTAGATTTGAGAGAATCACATGATTCAATAAGTTCATTTCTCTGTTTGTCAGAACTGACCAAGTTCTCAGTCATTTTGGATTTGAAAATTTTCAATTGGGAAACAAGATCCTGAGACTCTGTTAGTTCTGACTTGAGGTCTTCATTCTCTTTTTCCAAGGTTTTAATCTTTAGTGTCAACTTCGTGATAACTTTTGTCATTTTGTATTTTTTTTTTATGAAGTTTATCATAAGCCCACTGCAGGTTCTTTTCATTTTCATCTTCAAATTTTGAACCTGAATCTGAATCTTCTTTATCAGAATCACTGTGTGAAGCACGTGATTCATGATAAAAAAGATCAGATTTTCCAGATCAAGTGAAAGCAGTAAAAGTAACAAACTTACACTCTTCATTCTCAGGTTTGGACTCAGTTTCATCGTCAGATGACTCAACTTCATCATCCCAAGTCACAGTAAAAATCATTTCTTTCTTTTTCTTTTTGTTTAGACAATTTTGTGCAATATGTCCATACTCTTGACACTCAAAGCACTGTATATCTTGGTTTTGAACTCTTTATTTTTTTATTTTCAAACTTAACCATATTCTTACTTTTATCACCAAACTTTTCAGATTTTGACTTGAGGTTAAAACGAATTTTCTCAATTTTTTTCACAATAAATGCCATAACCTCATGGTCAAATTCCGTCTCATCATCAGAAGACTTCAAATCAACTTTAGTAGATTTCGAAGCAACATCTTTTGATCTTTTAGGTTGACGTAGAGTTGATTCAAATGTTTAAAGGTTTTCAACCAACTGCTCTACTCTTAAAGAATCAATATATTTACTTTCTTCAATGGCAGTAACTTTTGGTTGGAATCGTTCAATTAGTGATCGTAAAATTTTTCGAACAATGCGAGATTCAGAAATTTTTTCACCAAGTATAAAGCTAAAATTAACAATGTCACTCAACTTAGCGTAAAATTCATCAAATATCTCATTATCTTCCATTTGAAGAGTTTCAAAACTTGTAGTGAGCCTTTGAAGTTTAGAGATTTTAATAGTTGAAGTGCCCTCGTGTGTGACTTCAAGGATATGCCATGCTTTTTTAGCGATTTCACACGTACATATACGTCTGAACTCTTTTGGTGTGACACCGCTAAAGATTACATTGATGGTCTTACTATTCCAACCTACTTTGTTTAAATTCTTTTTCTCCCATTGTTTGGTAGGTTTTAAAATAGTATCTTTACCAGATTTAATAGTGGAAGGGTTATAGCCAATTATAATAGTCATCCAAACCCGTTCATCGATGGATTTAAGAAACTCCCTCATCCAAGCTTTCCAATATGGATAATTTTCTCCATCTAACAAAGGGGGTCGTGAGGTAGAGTTTCCTTCTCTAAGAAATTTCATGAATGCGACTGATTAGGATCGATATTTTTGTTTGAAAAATAAAGACCCGCTTTGATACCAATTGAGAAATATGTTTTCCTTTTCGAAAATAATATTTTGTCAATTAAATCAATCACAACCATGAATAAGAAATAACAAGAAGAAAACACGACACACGGGATTTTTTACGTGAAAAACCCATCATGGGTAAAAACCCATGGAACTACCAAGTCTATGAATCAAGCACTATAGCACGAACAGTTATAATACAACTTACAGACTCTCTAACCGAATTCTCAATCTTCTAGTCCTAAGTTTGTACATCAAATTCTCGTTCGTCGTTCTCCTCTTGATTCCCACTACAATGAATCCCTCATAACAGCTTCTCCGGTAGAATTCTCCATCAAAACTTAGAACGTCGTCTAAGATTTCACTTGAAAGATTTTCAAAATTTTGGAGACATGAACACACTTCTGAATAATCTTTGAAGCTCTAAATTGTTGAGGATCAAAAGTATTTTCCTGCATCCCTAATGATCTTTAAATAGGTCATCAAATCCCAGGTTGGAGAATATTGATCCAATTGAAATACATGGGTCAGCTTGAGCGAGCCTTTAGGTGCTCGAGCGGTCTTATGGCAGAATGATGTCCTTGAATTCTTCTTTGGTTGCTTGTACCTTTAGCTTGAGTAGTTATACTTCAATCTCTTCCTTGGACAAGGACTTGATATACTTTAAAACAACTCAAACTCTTAAACTTTATGCTAACCAAATAAGAGTTATTATCCACATAGACCACCTAGAATTGTCACATAACATATACCTTCAGCTTGAGTAATTATACTTCAATCTCTACCTTGGACAGGGACTCTTGATATAAAACAGACATGAATAACCTCAAACCCTATCCTAAGCTAACTTTAAAACAACTCAAACTCTTAAACCATATCCTAACCAAATAAGAGTTATTATCCGCATAGACCACCTAGAATTGCCACATAACATAAAATACAAAAATTAATATTTAATTAATTTCTTTACACATTTTTATAAAACACGCTTTTAGAGTTTATACAGAAAACGTTTTTACCAAAAATACTTTCTTTTTTATTCTCCTGTGCAGTTTATTTTTATTTGTTCTGTTATTTTTGTATTGAATGCATTTTTTCTAAACGCGCCTTTAGTTGTTATATTAAAAGCGCTTTTACTAAACACAATTTATTCTTTAATTATTGCAGTCACCACAAGTTTGGAAAGCTAACTTCGAATTGTTTGACGACAAATTCATCGACCGTTCAGTTCAGAGTTGAAGATAATATTCTAGAGAACTAGATAACCTAGCCATCCAAAACAAGAGAAGTCCAGTTATAGAAAACATAGCTTAGGCAAAGATAAGAGATTGGGAGGAAGGCAGAGACAAAGAGAGATCGAGAGGAAAAGTGGAATCGCCTGAGTATTGTGTCTAAGAGAGAAATCACTATTGTCAAGGATTGGTTCTGCAAGTGAAAATGAGAAAAAGATAGTGTTTTAGTATATAACGTTAAACACGTGTTTAGCAAACCCGACTTTTTAAATTGGACATTTTTACTAACAACGTTTTCTATGTGAATAAGTTCTAAGTTATGTTTTATACTGAAAGCGTTTTCGCGAATAACGTTTTTTTGTATAAAACTTTAAAACACTATTTCCAAAACCGTTTTCTTCACAAAAACAATATAACATTTTTAGCAAAAACGCTTTACATATAAAAAAATTCGAACATAAAAACGTGTTTAGTAAAAACGTCTTACAGTTAATATTTGTCATCCATCTATCTTAAAAACTAAAGCCTTTTTCAAACACATTTTGTGAATAAAGCGTGTTTCCTAAACACGCTTTCGAGTAGATTGAAAATTAATTTTAAAAATTCTTATTCCATTAATTAAGTTTGAAAAATAGCTTAAAAGGTTAAAAGAGCCCTAGAAAATTCTAGGAGGGGAGGAGAGAATATGAGAGAGAGAGAGAGAGAGAGAAGAGAGAGAAATAATAGAGAGAGAAAATTTAAGAAAATGTTATTTTTTAAAAAACAAAAAAAAATTTATTAAGGATATTTTTATCTTAAAAATGGTTTATTCTCTTAAGAGGTGGGTGAGTTACAATTTCGTTAATTTAGATTTTAAAAAAATTAATAATACTATAGAGAGTTATGCGGTTATTTCTAAACATCAAAATAGTCTTTTATGAATGCATAACTCACATCACAAAAGGATAAAGTAGAATTTGCTCAATTTTTATGTATGCTTTATATATCGTGCAATGCAGGTATTGGCATTCCATTTTCCCCCCCATCCAACTCCGACTCATGTGTCAAAGTTACAAAAAAAACTCAAGAGAGATGAAATCTCAGTAAATATCCTCAATATTCAGACACAGGACGATACACTAGCAATATCGATAGTGTTTAATTTGAAATTCAATAGCATCATATGACATTTCATAAGCACAAATTTGAAGCACTCAACTCTCCCTGCACGTTATTTTCTATGTCTAACTCAAAAGTTCGTTGCTAGCTATCGTTAAAAATGATAAAATCTTGCATGAAGGCCCTTAATTCCCAAGTAAAACGATCGTCACGAGTCATCCAATCAACTGAGAATGGCTATTTTATATGGGGTATGATGTTAATTCAAGTCAACAACAACAAGATCGTTCAATGACTCATTTCATTACATCCAGCAACTAATAAATTTAAGGGCCCGCGTTCTTTCACTCATTTTCTCTCTCGTAAATGGGCAGCCACATTTTTAGAGAGAAAATCACCTATTTCTACGCTAGTTTCTTTGAAGATGAAAGACCAGATTTGCTCTTTGTCTGCCCTATTGTTGGTGTTGTAGTATATAGGAATGAGAATGCGACGTGGCGATATATCAAGAATTATTTATAAATTTTAAAAGGTTGATCTTAATGGGAATTAAGAATAATATAGTAAGAAATTAATAATAATTAATGATTGATTAAAATAAATATATATAAAATAAGAAATAAATATAAAAAAATGAAATAAATACAATAGTTATATACACACACACATGTAAATGTATTTAGCTTATAAATCAAGGGTGGGGCGGAAAATTCGGGACAAAAAAGTAAATATAGTCCATGCCTCACATGTTGTTGGGAATGGAAAATTTTCATAAATAACAAGGAAGGAACATGTGGTGCGGGAGTGGGGCGGAAAAAAAATGTTGTACCTAGGTTGTAGGACATGGAAAAAGTTGGAGCATGTATGGAGTCTTAGATTGGAATAGTATAGATTAGATGTCTTAAAATTAGTAATTTTGAGATACCTAACTTTCAAATTAAATGTTCCAACTTTAATCCAGTCTTGTATTTGCTTACTGCAAATATAGGATATATAATTACTTATTCCATACAACTTAATCAATTCATTTATTTGCATTTGTAATCAACTTTAATCCAGTCTCGTATTTACTTTCAAGATTCCACAACTGCTACGTTCTGTACATAGAACAAATTGTTGAACCAATTTTTTCCCTTGTGGAATGTTTAAAATCATAAACCAAGACTAAAGGGGTTTGGGGCAAAGTTTCCCCTTTTGACCTAAAACTGAAAATCAAGTAGGTTTATACAAGAACATGCAGAATTGCAGATGCAAAGAAGAATACACCAATTGCAATGAAGATAGAATATGCATAGTTGACTAGGTCTCTCACCTCCCCCATGGTACTTGTTATTCCTCAATTTATGAAATTGTGAGTCTATTTCGGATTCTTAGTCCGTCTACTATTTTGGTAAACAAACGTGAAATAAGCAATACTTACGGACTAATCAATTCTGTTCAAATTGTATTCCTCTTTTTCTCTCCATTTTATTACTATTAGTAAAACCCATATATTTAAATTATGTACTATTTTTTATAATAAAAATCTAAATATGTAATTTTTTGACACTCTTTAAAACACATTTTCATAATAAGTTTTAAGGTCTTAATAGGTCTCATGTGACATTCTTTATTATTTTTTCTATTTTATTAACACATGCATCATAAGTAAATTATTTGAAATATATTTATGTTTTCTTTTTTATAAAATCCGAGAACTAAATCCAATCGTATGCCTTGAATGTACCTAATACTAATAACTAAAGTAATATTTGTGTTTGATTTTTCCACCCAATGTGGTGGGTTCTTGTATAAATTTAAGAGACAATCAGAATAAAAATACCACCAAGGTGATGGGTATCTACAAGATAAACAAATTATTTTAGAAATATTAGATGGTTAATGAATATCTTCAAGATACACAAATTATGATGGAGATATTGAATGGTTAATCGGTATCTTCAAGATGCACAAATTATGATGCAGATATTGGTTAATCTAATTATGCCCCCTAAATCAATGCCATTTGATTCATCAAGGTGAGTTTGTTCTGAAGAAATAGAAATCAGGTGGAAGGAAAATCCTTTGTTATGATGTTAGTCACATGATCCTTAGAGGAGATGAAGCGAACAGTGAGGTCCTTTCATGCAACCTCTTCACGAAAGGGAAAGTCAATTTTCACATGTAGGTTCTCGCATGAAAAACAGGATTGGCAACGAGATAGGTAGCACCCATATTGGCACACCAAGGGTTGGAGCCACAGGAAATGGTAAGCTAAGTTCAAAAAGTAAAGATTGTAACAAGAAAATCTTAGCAACATCTTCTTTATACTCGGACTCCATAGACGACTGAGCAACCGTGGATTGTTTGCAGAAACACGAAGAAATAAGATTGTTGCAAAGAAAAATTGTGAAGCCAGCCATTGACCAATGACCATCAACACAGCATGTTCAGTCAACATTAGAAAAACCTTGTAACGTAAGGGGAGAACATTTCGACAATAGTAGGCCATGATGAATAGTGTGCTGAAGATATCGCAAAATACGCTTAATTGCAATCCAATGAACATCTGATGAGGCATGCATAAATTGACACGCTTTATTCACGACAAAGGCAATGTTGAAGCGTGTGAGAGTGAGGTATTGAAGTGCCCCGACAACTTGATGATATGGGAAGGATTGGAAAGTAGTGTACCACCCGACTTTGAAAGAATAACTGTGGTAGATCTGAGAGTCGATACTAGTTTACAGTTTTGCATGCCAACTTTAGTGAGAAGGTCGGTAATATACCGACGTTGAGAGAGATGCAAAACGAGAGAGGCAGAGGTTATTTCAATGCCCAAAAAATAATTTAATTTGTTGAAGTCTTTGAGGGCAAATTCTGAGTGAAGCGTGAAGATGAACTGAGTGATAGAAGCAATAAAGTTGATGGTGATAATAATGCCATCCACATAAATAAACATATACAACCTTATATCGGCATCTTGATAAATGAATAATGATGCATCAAATTTTGACGCTTGAAAAACATGTGGGAAAAAATTTTCAAATAACTGAGTGAACGAAGTGCGATGCATTTGCTTGAGGCCATAGAGGGAATTTTGCAGTTGACACACGTGACCAAGATAATTTGGGTCCACAAACCTTGGAAGTTGTGTCATGAAAACCAATTCCAATAGAATCCATTCAGAAATGAATTGTTGACATCAAGTTGATGAATAAGCCATCCAAGAGAGGTAGCAATAGATAGCATGGTATGAATTGTGGTAGATTTCACAACCGAGCTAAAGGTCTCAAAATAATTAACATTGGATTCTTGATGAAAGCCTTTTGCAACCAAGAGAGCTTTGAATCGATCAATACTACCATTGGCTTTGCGTTTAATGCGATAGATTCATTTGCACCCAACAACATTATGGGCAGAAATAGAAGGGACCAGTGTCCAAGTATCATTTTGTAATAAAGCATTGATCTCAATGCTCATAGCTTGTTTCCAACGAGGGAATTTGGAAGATGTGGTATAAGCAATGGGTTTAGTTGGATCTGCATTGGAAAAGAGAGATGGTAGCTAGAAGAGCAGTCGAGGATTGGCAAATTGAACAAAAAATCATATAATGGGTTCTGGTTGGGACATGAGCAGGAAGGGAAGATTGTGGCAGAGAGTGGTTGAGATCAACTACAAGATTCATATTGAGTAAGGATAGATATTGAGAAGATGGCGAAGAAGTGGATATATTAAAAGGTGAAAGTGAAGTTGAGATGGAGAAAAGGAGGAAGATGTATCGGATGAAGATGTAACGGATGAGCATATATCAAATGATGGGAGAGATATTCGGTTTTCAAATGAAATGGGATGAGATTAAAGTGCACGAGGCGGGCTTGTGAAGTTGGGTAAAGAGGAGGGCCTGGGTGACGACAAAGAGGGAGGCGCATCCAAGTTAGTTGGGCTTGGAGATTGCTTGGGATGACAAGTAGATATGAGTGGTACATTAGGGACGATGGCCCATGGAATGGGATAAGGATTAGGCAACGGGACCAAGAAAAGATGGGACTTGTGAATAAAAAACGTGCTCATCAAAACGAGCATGGAGAGCATGATACATGTGGCACGTAATTTGGTCTAGACAACGATAACCATGATGCAAAGGATTATAACCTAAAAAATACAAGGGGCATAGCAAAATGACACTTTGTGAAGATTGTAAAGACGTAAAAAAAAAAGATAGCATAAACGTCCGAAAACTATTAAAAATTGATAATAAAGTGATTTATAAAATGACATTTGTAAGGAGAGACATTTTTAAACACGTGAGATAGAAGATGATTGATAAGATAAACAACAGTTTCGAAACCAAATTGGCAATGTTGTTGAGGAACCGACGCATGCAAGACAGACTAAGCCAATCTCAACAACATGGCGATTGCGACGCTCAATTTTTCCATTTTATTCATGAGAGTGGAGATGAAAGGGTGATAAATAATACCACAACGTTCAAAGAAATTATCGAGAGGTCGATATTTCTCACCCGATCAGTTCAAACTTGTTTAATTTGTGTGATGAATAAGCGTCCAACCATGATTTAAATTGAAGGAAAATATGGTGGTACACATCAAATTTAAATATTGGCCGGTTCATAACGAACCGGGCGCTACCTAACAGAAAAGCAAAAGACCGATTCGGATACGAACCGATATATAAGAGAGATTGGTTTTGCCCAAAACTTGGCCGGTTCACGAGTAGCGGCTATTTTGACGGTTGGGCTTGACCGCTTCCAGCAAAAGCTTGCCCTGTTTCTTGGCTTGGCAAGGCAACGAAATGCTGTTGATAATTAATTGGGTGCCCTGTTCTTTACTTTTAAAACTTCACCAACTAATGCTATGCTCTGCAGCTTTCTTGAACTTTGTTTTTACTTGTGCATTGTTTTTTGTTTTATTATGAATTAAATTTACTAATTTGCTTCACAAATCGTAATTATTAATTAATATAGAAAGTTTATTAATTAATTTGGTCTTAATCAAGGCACTTTCGTATATTTATTTTCTATATTTGTTTACTAATCTAGTCATCTAAGAAATTTCATTGAATAATATTTATTATAACAATGCATTACCCTAAACAAATATTTATTATAATAGGCTTATTCGTATCTAGATTCAAGGAAATAATTAAAATGCGATAAATTTATATTAAAAAGTCTTTAAAAAAATTTAAGAGAATTATAAAATTTATATTAATGATTTTAGGAAAATCACATCCGCAATACCCAATTCTCAATACGTATCATTCAATACTTTTGATATTATTATACTGCAACTGTTACCGTTACGTATCGTGAAACAGCTATTTGAAACTGACATGAAATGCAATAATATACCTTATAAACTATAAAATATAGGTACTTCAAAAATATTGTTACCGAATATGGGTACAGCTCCAATACAGCAAAATGCATACTAGATACGCTAAGAAAGTACCATGTACTTTTTCAATTATTGGGTATGACACCGGTACATTTTGAATATGCAAATGAGTTCGTTGGGACTTATAGTTTTTGAAAATTAAAATAATATCAGAGTAAATAATATGTGATCTCTTTTAATATAAAGACAAATTGAGTATTAAAAAGAATAATTTAGATTATTTAATTTATTAAAATTATTGACAACCTAAATTTGGATAAGAAAATATATTCTCATATACTTTTTTCTAAGGTCTGCAACTACCGAAAGTAACTTTCCACCAATACAATTTCTATAGTAATCATTGTCCAGCTCAATAAGTATCGCCATTTACCATCCAAACTAGCAATTGTCGAAAACACAACATTAAGACAATTATGCTAATATCTTTTTACGATATAAGACATGTTCTTTTTCCTGTTATAAGTTAAAAATAGTTTTCTATTTAGCTTATATATAATGCAATGCTAAAAATACAAAAATAAATAAATAAATTTATCGTCGTACCACGGTCATACCCATAGCATACTTTTTAGATTTTAACGTATCAACGTACCCATACCACGTACCTGCACCTATGTTTCATAGCTCGTAAACATAATTTTTACCTAAAAAAAAGTATATTAAGAAACACGAATATTTTGTCACATATGAATTAGATGAATAGATCTATCCATTACTAAGACACATTCGCACATCCAACACCCATACTCCAACCCCTGTGACATAGGCTAGAAGCAAAAGACCTACATCAAATCAAATATTGTAGCAATCCTTATTCTGTTAAAAATAATCCAAGAAAAAGACTAAACAGCCAATGTTCTTCAACTAATTGGTCATCATTAATGTTGGATTTTTCAGGAAAGGATGAGCTGACCACACTATAAAAAAAATAGGAAAAAAAAAAAGAAGAAAGAAAATCAATCGGACACATGCAAGGTTAACTACAGATTTTTCAGATAAAAGAGTTTTAAGATTTTCAACCTTGTTACTGTTTTATTGCCCTCCATTGATATAGGTTGGCATCGGACCCCACCTGTGCATGGGACAGAGGGACTATGGCCATATTTGTATTAAAGGATTGGAGAGTAGAATTAGAATATTAGTTCAAAGTAGTTTTTTATCCTATGTTTGGATGCAAAATAGAAATTCGGACGGATTAGACACACAATCCTTTATATGAGGAATAATTAGTGGGAGAAGAGAGAGTGGAATAGAGAGGAATAAAATTAGAGAGTGGAAGGAATTAAGCATGAAAAGTTTAGGCTTTGGCTTCTCTCCAATCCTTTTATGAATTGGAGAGGTTCATTTGAAGCTTTTTTGGACCTAAAATAAATACATTTTAATGATCTAAACTCTTTATTTTATTATTTTTAATTTATATATTATTACTGTAAAAAAATAAATTAATAAGATATCGTTAACTGCCAAAACAAATCACATTTGTGTTAATAAAATGAATAATAAAATAGACATCACAGCTTATTTTTATTAAAACAAATGTGATTTGTTAAAACAGTTAACGATATCCGATCAATTTAATTTTTTATAGTAATAATATATAAATTAAAAATAATAAAATAAACGGTTCAGATCTTCAAAATGTATTTATTTTAAACCCAAAAAAGTTTTAACTGGACCTTTTCAATCAATCACTGAACTGGAGAGAAGCCTCACCCAAAAGTTTAATATCTCTTAATTTCTCCCAAATAAACAAACATATGAGTAAATTAATAAATGAATAAACAATGCAATGAATAACTAATTCCTTGACTACTTGTCATGGGAAACTTAATCTCTATTAATCTTATTATCCAATACAAACATGACATATATGTACTTTTGGGGCCTGTTTGTTTACGGTATTTGAATGGTAGGAACGGATTTTATATCCTGTGGGCCCACACATATCAAGCATTTTAAAAATGTCTGGATATGACCCGAATTTGTTATACCTGGGGTAAGTGGTATTACATATCCTTTATGTTCGAATGGTCATTTTTGTCAAAACCTTTCAATTTCAGTCGACGAACACTAAAGAGGAGAGACGCGGAGAGGGGCGACAGTTTCGGGGTTGGCGGCAGCAGCGATGGAAAGAGAATGAGTGTTGAGGGAGATGGGGCCAGAGTGGGGGTTTGGAAGGGAGAGAATAACAGAAGCGTGGATGGTGGAGGACGAGAAGTCGAAGTAAAGGGAGAGGTGAGTCACTAATGAGTGAGTTGACTCGATGAAGGAGTGAGGATCGATGGGCGCCATTGGAGAAGGGGAGATTAGGATTTGAGATTTGGAGAAGATTATTAAAGGAGAGAGAGAGAGAGAGAGAGAGAAAGAAATCTGGGGAAACCCCTTTTGCCCTGTTTTTATTTTGACTTCAATTCAATGCTAAATCACGGATCAAAGGGACATAAAATGTATAACTAAATTTTTATGAGGGTAAATAAAAAAAATTATATTTTATCTATATTTTATAAATTTATATATATTTATATCTATTATAAAAACAAGCATAGTATATATATATACTCAAGTATAATATATCTAATGTTATATCTATTCACTTCATATTTACCTTTATATCCGATAGTATTTTGTATCCGTTAATCTATTTCCAGACAAACAAACGGGCCCTTGGGGATCACTCGAGGCAAAGCGTCAAACACCCTCCCCAGAAAATTCAAAATAAGAAGGTTATGGATTGTAGCGGCTGCTGATATCATTATTTTGATCAATCATGTTATCTGAATGTCAAAACATTCCAGAGACCTCACACTATTTGAAGATCATTAGTGAACAACGCTCACCTAATAAGCGATAAGGACAGAGTGTTTCGTATTAATATAAAACCAGAAAAAGGCAACCTAGTGCACAATGTTTTGCTAGAGTGAGGTCTAAAGAGGACAAGATGTACGCAACCTTACTCCCATTTCTACCATGACTCAATTCCGTGCCACCAGGGACATCTAACGGTAAACCTCACGATTGGGCCAAGCTAGCTGCCAGTTCCACAGAACAACAAATGTCCACAAATAAAATACAAGCAGCAACATCACTAGGTCTTAAGAGGCTAATGGGCATCCAACAATGAGAGAAGCTAAAGATGTCCTCAATCAAGGAAAATTCCTTCAAGACTCCATAGGAAGTAGAATGCTATACAACTTAATTGGTGCTTTACACGTTTAACATAAGAGGAGGATCAATAACAAAAACTCATTGTTCCAAGCAACTAAGATGAAGTGTTGAAACATTGGTAGGGCACCAGATTTTTTAAGCTTGTTTCAAATTCTGCAACCAATTTTCTGTTGCTTTTCTGCACATTGCTGCTTTTCTACTTGTCGCTTAGCAAAAGGATCATCACCTAGCTCAGAAAAAAGATACAACCATGACTGCTAGACCTATAAGTAATAGGTATAATAAGACAGCTTGATAACGGTTCACCAGAAAGGAGGGGAGACCGGTTACAAAAGGGAGAAGATGGAGGGGTGAAATAATAATTGTGATGCTTAGCTAATAGGATTTTACCATATCGATGAGAGCAAATTGTTAAACTTGATACCAAACCAAACTAAGCTTTTGTTCCAATCAATTGGGATCAGCTACATGAATCCTTTTACGCCATTCTACTGTACTGTTAATCTTGATAACCAATATATTTACTGTTTTCCATTGGAAATGCAGAAACAAAAGGCGACAACAATGGCACAACCAAGTATTTACCAGCAGTTGTCTTTGCTTCAATGATCAGTACACCTTTGTCAGCATTTACAGGATCATAGCCATGGTGGCGTTTCCAAGTACCAGTTCGTTCATCAGACAGAAGCTTGTCTTTTTGCACGTAACTATACCTGCAAGAGATCTCAAAACAAGATAACAAATTGTACAGTCCACACTTCGACAAATACTTTATAGGAAGCCAAAATTCTTACTAACCTTCCTTTCCTTTTTGGCAAAGGATTCCCATTTTGTAGGGGGTGGGGTTTTTCTTTGGCAGCTGATAAAAACAAACGAAAGAAAAAATGATGAGCTTGAGATAAGCAAATCAATCATTGTTGTGAAACATGAAAAATGAAAAACAACAAAGCATCTTGAATTTTTTTTTCCCCGAACAAAGCATCTCAAATTTGATTCCAGGAAAAAAGAGTCAATACTAAGAAAAGCCTGCCTTATTAAAGCTTTAAATCACAAAGCAGTGGTTAACTCTTAAAGAGTTTCCTACCCCAAAATCATCCATTGAAGAACAAAATTAGTGCTATGCTAGCAAACAACGGTGCCATAAAGCATCAAATATCATCCACAGGTGGGGTTTTTGACTTCTACCTTGCAGCATTTGTTCAGACTAATGAGAACTCATGAACTCAACCCAGGTTGCCTGCTATCATTATACAGGCTAAAACCAACTTCTGAACAATTTGTGATATATCCCCAAGCAATATTGTGAAAGACATATCAGAGATAGATTGGCATAAAATTTGGCAGGTTATGGAAGCTCATTTAAGGGATTAGGCTAATAATGCTTGTTAGCATTGCTTCAGGCCTCCTCCAAGTAAAATAATGCAGAAGATAACATTTCTGCATACAGTTCCCAACACTTGTTCATGTGTTTCGTCTTCTCCCTATTTTTCCCCTTCTTCCACAAGGTTGTGTTTAAGTACAGGAAAATGCAGCGCTATTGATGAGCAGTAGGCACCACTTAACTATGTTATAGTTGAGACACAGGTTGGATTATACAATATACTTCAATCTTCCCAAAAGTAAAGTTTAAATGGAATACTACAACTGTTCATAACGAACAGTGGAAGTAAGTCGAGTATCGAATCACAGGGACAAAAAACCTAAATTGCGTTATTATCAAGCTAATTCCTAAAATAATTTGAAAGAGACATTGATTGGGTTTGTGAGGTTAAAATTGAGTAATTTAACAAAACATAAATTAATCTAATGGATCTTCAAATGTGAAAAGCCTTAGGGGTTCAAATTCATCTTGGCTCACAACGAGAACAAAATCCGTTAATCAGCAATGAAATTCACACATTGCTTGGCTAGTTATTTAAACCCAAAAATAAGTGTCTTGCTGCTCGTGCTTGTAGACGATGCAGAGTTATTGACCAAGTGCGTCATGGGAAGACTTTTAGATGGAGCCGTCATCCCTTTTCACAAGTTTCAAAACCCCTAACATCGAGTTAGGATTTAATTTTTATAGAACTCAACATTTAGGCTCACTAGAACAAAAATTCATATATTGCTGCATAATTCTGTCCAGACAGAGGTTGTGGTCGTCCGAACGGATTTGCCAAAACCATTCAGTGCCCATCAGGATGGTTTTATCTTGCGAGCAAAACTTTGCCTTCGTTTTATGCTCACCTCAAACCTCCCAGGCATTTATTTTGCCTTCAGTTGAGCTCCAAATTGCATCTAAACGACTCGAGCAACCTGAAACCATGAAACGGGTTAAAATATATCAAGTAATAATGATAGAGGATCTAACAAATATAAATTAGACAGTTACAATGCATACTTTTAAGACTCGATCACACCTCCAACTTACAACTTACACTTTGCTAGTCCTTAAGCAAAACAAAATAAAAGCCCTGAATGGGTAAAAGTTGCTTATTGGCATATTGGCTTATTTCTCATCATAGATTTTTTGTCTTTGGTGAATTTTTTTCATTATTTAGTTAAACTATTATACTTTTTAGATTCCTCTCATTGAAACGAGCCGAAAAAATAAAAAGTTTTGATCAAAATATAAAAAAAGTTCAGAAAAGATAAAAATAAGCAAAAATAAGCCAATAAGCCAACTTTTATGCTGCTTAAGCTAAAATAAACAAAAATAAACCAATAAGCAACATTTGCCCAAACAGGGCCAAAGAAAAAATTAAACTAAACTAGTCTAACCAAATTCCTCTTTTGTATGAACACGGTTGCATTTAGCCTATGCAGCAAGCCTTTGAACTCTTAGGTTACCCCTAGTGGACGAGTTAGAGTCATATGAGGGTTTTCAGAGATTGTTACTCACAAACATCAACCAAATGAACCACCAGACAATCAAGTATTATGTTAAATTCTTGAGTTTAAGTAACAAGTTATCCAATTGTCATGGCCTTGGGATTTCCAAGCTAACCGTGCGGCACTTAGACACTCACAACTCACTTGTGATGCTAAATAAGCCTAACTCTACAAGAACTCTAAAAGAAAGAGATGAGGGCTAAGCACTTGAAGGAAACAAAGTGTATTGCTCTTGAGAGAACGGAAATTACAACACTTGCTTGGTGCCTTGGCCAAATGAGGCCTCTCCCTTATATAGGCATCCAAGGATTCAATCAGTGGCTAAGATTGAGCCATGTGTCCCCGATCCAACAGTTAGGAGAATTCTAGAACATATTCTAGAACATTTCCACCCCCATGCTAAGCTACTCTAGAGTATTCTATACCATTCCATGTACATTTACAAGTGTTAGATAATCCTAGTCTTCTCTAGGTTTCTCTAGAATAATCCACGTTCCTTCGGAACATTCTAGGTACTTGAAGGTTCTCCTATGTGCTAGAGTCTTCTAGGACGTTCCGGAGTCTTCTAAGAACTTCCATTGTCATCTTCTAGCATTCTTCTTGTTTGAAACTTTGGCGGTTTGTGACACAATGCTAACAATTCAAATGAAAAATAGTTAAAGAGCATGGTTCTCATTCAATAACATAGTTAAACAACATGGTTCTCAATCATTAATAGGGCTAAGCAAAAGAACAAATCAAATCTAAAGCAATTTCATCCAATTGTATCTAACTTATACTCAAATTAGAAATCAACACAAGTCGATATGTGAAAAGTAAAGTATCACATTTTTTTTCTTCCTAATGTCCTTCAGCATTTGATCAATTCAATGCCAACACAAGCAGTACCAGCAGCTTTCATTGCAGCTTCATTATTAGTTACAACTTGAACATCATAGTGTTCTCTAATTTCATCTACTACTTGATCTATAGGACTAAAGTAGTAATCAGATGTTCTGCTAGGTACATTTGTAACATCAATGAACTTGTGAAAAATTGTTCCTCGATTGTTGTACATAAGAAAATTAATGATATATTTTCTTGTAGATCCTGATCATCCATCACACATAATAGCAACAGCGGATGAGATCAGAAGAGAATTGTTGACCTGAAGAAGCAAAAAAAGAAATGAACTCAAAGAAGGTTACATCAGCACTCACAAAATAGCGAAGAGACTCAGGATGATAACAACGATAACCTTTTTTAGTACGAGAGTACCCGAGAGACACATTTACGAGCTCAAGGGAAAAACTTATCATGATCAGAATCAAGCACATGTATAAAGGCAGCACACCCAAAAATATGAGTGAGAGAAAAGGAAGAAGAATTAGGGTACCACATGGAAAAAAGAGATTTGTGATTAAAAACAGCAGACGACATGCGATTAATGAGGTAACATGCAGGAAGAACAGCATTACTCCAAAAATGTTTGGGTACCTAGGTGTGAAATAATAAGGTACGAGCAACATCCAACAAATAAAAGTGTTTACGTTCAGCAACGCCGTTTTGTTGAGATGTGTGTGCACAACCGGTCTAATGAGTAATACAACGATCAACACAAAAAGCATTAACATAAGATTGCACATATTCTAAAGCATTATCAAACCGAAGAATCTTAATACGTTTTCCAAAATGAGTAAAAATCTCATTATAAAGCGTGGAAAGAGCATATGGTAATTTAGATCGTTGTTTCAATAAAAATAACCAAGTCATACGAGTGCAATTATCAACAAAAATAACAAAATAACAGTATCCATTAGTACTCGAAATACGAGATGGACCCCAAATGTCTGTATGGACAACAGCAAAGGACTCAGACTGATGACTAGTACTTCTACGAGGAAAAGAACTACCGTGATGTTTGCCTAACTGACAAGATTCACAATCAAAAGCAAATTCATGACTCAAACCAGGAATGGCTAACTTAAGTTTAGCCACAGACGGATGGTCTAAACTAAAGTGTCACTGAAAAGGAGAAACAGTTGCACTCAAGGCGGATGAAGTACGAGAACTAGAACTAGAAGCAGCATCAAGATAATAAAGTCCATTATTCTCATCCCCCCAACCAATTATCTTTTTGGACTTGAGGTCCTAAAAGACACAAGAAGTAGGAAAGAAGGTTACTGAGCAATATAAAATTTTAGTTAATTGACTAACATAAAGCAAATTAAAGGGAAAGTGAGGAACATATAGACTAGAGGGTAAAGTGAAACGAGACAGATGGAGAACATCTTGACTGTGGACAAGTCAAAACGAACCATCCGCTAAGACAATATGATACTCAATAGAAATCAAATTAGAGAAAAAAGAGAGATTACCAAACATATAAGAGCTGGCATCAGAGTCAACAACCTAAGATGGAGGTGTAATGGCACCATAGGTAATGTTACCTGAATTGGCTAACATGGTAGTGAAAGATGAAGGCGGGACAATGCGCAATGTCTAAATAAACTCGCTAAGTGTAGCAGTAAGGGCATCATTAGAACCAGAAGAAAGCACCTGGCTAGAGGGCTCAAAAGACAACTGAGATGAGGCTGGAGAGGAGCTATCATTGACCTGATGGACATAATCTGGTTTACCATACTTGGCCCAACAATAAGGCTCAGTATAATTAGTAGCATTACAGAAGTCACATTTCTTATCTCTACGGGAGCTACCACGACCACCACCACGAGAGTCTCGACCCCCAAGAGCACCACGACTATGTCCCCAGAAATTACCACATCCACCACTGTTGGTAACTAATTCAGAGGATTCAAAAACAGAAAGACCAAATGTAGCCGACGAGTGACCTAAGGAAGAACGCAATAAGCGAGAATAGGCATTAGCCGCAGTAAGCAAGGTCTCGCTAGCAAGGATCCGATCTTTAAAACCAAGAAGATCAGGATCCAACCTAGATAGTAAAGAGGCGATCATAAAGTCCTCCCAATGCCGCTTTTGTTCCTATACATCAGTAGTGAAGAGACGATGTTCTAACAATTGATCCCACAAACTCTTAAGCTGACTATAGTAATCAGATAGAGGTTTTTCAGATTGCTTGAGTGTGAAGATCTACTCATATAGATCATACACCCATGAAACATTACTCTGGTTCGAAAAGGAATCAACAAGAGAGTATATCACAAAATTCCACTGTTATAGCAATATAAGGTTCCAATTTATGCCACAATCATCCCATAACAATAGAATCGATAGTCTCTCATGTAGAAAAATTGGGATCATGGTTAGTTGGAGGAGGATCCATGATGTATGTTAATCAGTACGTGTCTTTGAAAAAAACTTTAAATGCATGTTTCCAGGCTAAATAATTAATACCATTTAGTTGTTTAGAGGTCACACATTTGGGTAAATTATCATCTTTAAAATTGATAGGTTTGGCGCCAGCCATAACAAATAATGCTGAGATAACACAAACAAGAACCAATAACCAAATGTGATATAAATTGAAGCAGAAGACCAAAGAAGAAGAACCCGATAGTAGGTAGGCACCAAAGAGTGATCTTGGAGCAAGAACAATCCAGAACAAACAAAAGAAGAACAAAAAACTCAGCAGCCACAACAAAATGGGTGGCCGAAACCCTAGAATTCGACGAAACCAAATACAAACACGATCAAAACCAGCGATTCACTTTAAATCAGAAGAAATAAGGCCCAAATCAAGTCTATGAGCACCGAAAAAGGCATCTGAGGTGAAACCGAAGCACGTCGCGACCAAAAACAGCTAAGTCAGTGCCTAAGGTTTTTGTTGTTGACACTATGGAAGCTCGAATCCTTGTCAATGGAGTTCGAATCAGCCAATGGATGTCCAAGAAGTCTTGTATAAATGATTTCAATACCCCTTGAAGAGATTTGAACACCCGAAAAAGATCTACAGCTTCAATCAATGAATCACGATCTAGGGTTCAAAATTTCAAAAAATCTTTCAATAATTCGAAAAACCCATTAGATGGCTTTAAAAAATTTCAAAAAAATCACCATAAATCTCAAATGGTGTCGACGAGTTGATCGAAGTAGACGACAGCAACATCGGTCCGTACAGATGATGACGTCATGCTGACATCATCCATACGAGGCTAACGTCAGCCCTTCTGGTTTACCTCGAATCAAGTCTTAGATGTTCCCGACATGTTCTAAAGTGAGATTGAAAGGCTCTGATACTAAGTTGAGTTGTAAAGTAGTAATTTAGAGTTAAAGAAGAAGAGAAAAAAAAAAGAGAGAAGAGCATAGTAGAATATTATTATAAGAAAATAATGAGGCTTAATTATGACCTCTATGCCATATCAATATTTATATAAAAGATATCACGATAATTACAAAACGGTCCTAATATACATAAGTAATTATCTAATAATAATAATTGGTGGTTAATTGTAAGGTACCATGTACCATTGGTGCTCTATAATCATCAAAAAAAACTTTCTTCAATGACATACGAGTCATGAATAATGGTAATTATATAAAAATAAACATTACATATATTTTTATTTTTAGATTTTAAATGTGATTCTTTGAAATGTTATGAACATTATTAAAATTTATCACAATAACATTAATTATATAGTAATAATATATATTTAGCACGTGCATAGCATGTGCATGACACTAGTTTTGAATATAAGGCCCAGCAAGTTGTAGTGATCACACACACTCTTCTGGCTTTGGGGTTGGCCTACATAAAGTAAAATAAATTCATCTAATTGTAAAATATTAAAAGGTAACGTTTACAATTTTTTGTTTTTTCTTTATAATAAACAAAAAATATATTTTTGTTTATTTTTATAAGAAACAAAAACATGTTTGACACATAAATGTTTGAAAAATAGTGGTTGGAGGTGGTGACCGGAGGTGTTATCCGGTGATGATAATAAGAGGTAACAATGGTGATCAGAGGCGATGGTCATATATGGTGGCTGGAGGCGAAGGTCGGATGTGGTGGATGGAGGCAGTAGCCGAATACGATGATCGAATGTAGTGGCCAGAGGAGGTGGCCAAAGAGAGTGGTAGGACGCCGAAAGGGGTGGCCGAAGGGGTCGCCGAAAATGTTGGTTAGAGGTGGTAAGGAAAAAAATATAGAATAAAGATTTGCCTACAAAACAAATGAAAACACATTTTTTTTTAATTACAAGAATTTAGTAAATTTTGAAAAATATATATGTTTTTTTGAAAACAAAAAAAAATTATCAAACATATTTTTGTTTACAGTTTACAGAAAATTTAAAAATAAAAACAAAAAATAGTAAACATAAACGTTATCAAATGGGGCCTAAATGTGAACAAATAATTTGTCAGCATCATAATCAGTACCATGTACAGCCTAATCATAAAATATATATGTATGCATGTATGTATGTATGTATGTATGTATGTAGGGAAATGATCAAACATGTATTAAGAAAGTGTTCACAGTATTAATATTATAGAATGCATGAAATCCTAAAAAGAGTTATCAGACATTTCTTATACTACTATAATAAATTATGGTGATCCAATTTTGGCTAGTAAAAGTTAAGTACCATATTATTCCTAGAAATTAAATGCCCAGAACTTAAATTAAAACCTAAAGAGACCGCACCCAAACTAATGAACTATGCCAAGCAATACAAACCATTAGCTGCATGGTCTAATGTTAGTTGTGTAATGAGTGTAATCTTATCAACAAATGAGTTTGTACTACCTTCATGCTATTGAACTTCTGAGTCTTTGGTTCTAATTTCATTAAGATTTGTGCAAATAAAATTGTTTCGTTTTAAGGACTTTGGTTGTTTGATAAAAGAACATAAACTACAAATATACAAAAAGAAATCTTTCAGAAAAATGTAATAGCAACATCTATAGAATTATGAGCAAAAGTGACAATTTTTGTTTTGAAATAAAAGATCAGGCATAGTTTTTTATAGGAATTTTTAAATAAAATGCTGCCTCCTTGAACACTATAGTGGCCCACAAGGACAGAGCATACAAAGAGAAGTAGTAGAACAGCTTGCAAATCTATGGCTTGATCTAGATTAAAACAGAAGTGCAAATGACCTCAAAATGATAAGGACTTTATACCTTTTGTTATTGAATGAACCCTAAATTTGTCAGCTTATGCCAAAAGCCAAGTTTGGTGGTTATGCATCTTGGGGTGAGAAGTCCTAGAAAATACTGGGTTATTGTTGAACTTGTTAATCATTTCGGTGAAATCGTCCCCAAATCTCTAAAAGTTTCATTCTCTTGATTACCATGCAAAGTGGATTATGATTCCGGTCCCATGATTTGTCTATTCTGTACTTTTGAAGAAACCATTGCAATAAAGATGATCTCACACAACCGAGCAAAATTATAGAAATTCTCGTATCTCCTACACGGACAGCTGATTGAACCTTTAGGCCTATTATCGTATGGCATCCTAGTTGGTAAATCAAACTAACTCTTGTCCATCTTCTCACTTCACTTAACTGGTTATCAGGCATGAACATTACTCAGACATCACTACAACTCCAAACTATTAATAAATGTGTGCATCCTGAAATCAATCCACCCAACTACTCTCTAACAGGTAAGTGGTCATATTCCATTCAAAAATTCACAATCTATATCACAAAAAGTAGCCTTTGTCCATCTCTAAAGAAATTTCAGCAGCATCTCCACTTAGTTCTCTAGGTACACGGCATAGGTGAGACATATCATGTATACCACATCTGGTATGAACCCGGAGAACAATTAAGATTTTTCTTACGTTTTAGCAGTGAGCCACAACTTCAGTATTGATTTATGCATTCTTGAACTGTCTGAAACTGGACAATTCAAGAACTGTCTCAACAAAGTTAAACACACTAACTTTGATGAGGATTATTGATCGGATTTAAGGTTAGTATGCTTAAATTTTCAAGTAACTCAAATAACCGTCGATGGAATGCATCATTGGATACATGATTAACATGCACATTGCTCAAATGATACCTTTTTAACCCTTCAATACACAAAATGAATGCATCGTGCTAAAGTGTAAGCAAATAGAGCCAATGTCACTTCCCAAATTAAAGAAAACCAATATGTGTACGTCAAAAGTCTTGCCATCCATCGGCTCTCATTCACCAAAGAACAATCAAAATCACTCAACCACAATGCACAATTGTAAGGACCCAAGTAAACCACTAGTCCAATAACTTGAATAAAAAATCTAACAACGCGACCCAAAATATTTAAGCTCAAGTTATTAATAGTAGTCCACGTGTTTCTTTATATATCAAATTTAATTTCTATCACCCACCAATGTCATTTTGGATATAGACCGGCTCTCTAAACATCATGCTACCGTTGGTTGTTATCAGAAAAGGGCAGTTTTCACTATACCAAGGCATTCAGAATTTTTCTTCCAAAAGGATTTGTGGTTATTATTGATGGTTTCAGCTCCACAAGCAAATCGAAAAACGAAGGGTTATAAGGGTTATTTGGCTTGTGTAGCAAGCACAAAGATGCTAGAGATGAAATTAGATAAGTTTCCTATCGATGAGGGAGTTCATGGATGATTTCCCAGACGATTTACCTGGTCTTCCCAGACGCTTATCTCTAAGGCGTCGTATAGGATGGCACCCGTGGAGCTTGAGAGAGTTGTAGGTGCAGTTGCAAGAGCACTTGGATAAAGGTTTTATTAGGCCCAGTTTTATTATCCTAAAATATGGATATAGAATGGGTGGTAAAAAGTAGGTTTAAATAATAATTTTAGCAAAATAAATGGTGGAACTTAATTCGTTTATTATAATATTTTAATATGTTATTATTTGAATTCGTATGAGAATAAATAATGGTCTTGATTCAATTAAATATTTGATGTATTAAGTATAAATTAAAAACTAAATAATAATAATTTATGTCCCAAAAACTAAATAATAGTAATTTTAGAAATTAATATTCAAGAAATCTTAGTGGGGGTTCCCTTGGTATTTAAATACTTCGTAAGATTAGTATTAATTATTAATAGTGATTTTTTATGCATAATGCAAGGACGTATGTTTCATACTTTCATAGTTCATCCTTTTGCAGCACGCAATACGTTGTTTGGATCACAGGTGAGTGGTTTATCATGCTATGTATTTTCAAAAGAAGAAAAACACCCCGTATCCCCATTTAATAAGAAAACAATTGCCACTTTTAGTTGCACTATTACAAAAATAGTGTAAATTTCATGACATACAAATTATTATTGATTTATTCATATGTTATGTGGTTTTTGGTACATGTCTATATGGTGTGGCTTATGATAAGCTATTTTTTGGACCATGGTGGAAGTTCAGGGGATACGCCCTCGACATAAGGTGACTCTGGCCACTAGGGAATAAGCCCAATAGTTCTGACGGGACTGTAACGATTCTAGTGCTCAACGATTTAAGGGACAGTCTTGGTGTTGTCAGGAGACCTGAATCGGATTGCCTTAGGAAAAAGGTCCAAGCACTATACCAAGGTAACTCTAATCTCAATGTTAAATCCAACTAGGCAGAAGATACTCTGAGATATTAATGCGGCACTAGATTTTTTGTTTATGATTATGATTTCCACATAATACTGATGATCGTATTGTTATCACCATTATGATATTATTGATTGTTATGTTGAGACATGATATTTGGCTGCATGGCGTTGACTATGAGAATGTATGAAAATTATTCACAACTGTATTTGAGGGGAAAAAATTGGAATTTTGAGAGAAGAAAAACAAATTATTGTGATATCATGTGATTTTACCATGCTCATTGTATGTCATGATATGTTTCAATTATGGATATTTTGAACAACCCATTTTTGAACTGTATTCTACCATGCATGCTTTCCATTCACTGAGCTGTGAGATGACATTGTATTTTAATATTTCCAGGTGGTTAATCAAGGTACTAATGGAGGATTCTGTGGTATCTTGATACCCAAGTTTTTATTGACCTCCTATGAGTTTCCACTTTGCATTTTTGTGAGACGGTATCATTCTTAAGACTAGTTGACTTTAGATTTTTTTTTTCGTGGGTGGATGTCGATTTAGTGGGCTGTTTGTGTCCTATGGATATGCCTTGTAATGTGAGTTACTGTTTTACTCATTTTTTTAGCATATATCAGAACTCTTAATCTTTAGGCTTTCATGGCCTACTGGGCTAAGGCTCGTAGCCTGCGGCCGGTCATGTCTCCTAATTAGGGCGTGAGAAGAGTGGTATAAGAATTTAGGTTTTTGCATAGACACTTACATATTTTATTTTACTTTACACCATGTCTTAGTAGAGGTCTGGGTTCCCAGAGTCCTATAAGTTTTTTATGAGTCGAGCCTTGTTTACAAATTAATTATGTTTTGAACTCATATTTTTCTTCTTCTATATGAAATGCAATGAGATGGCTTGTCCCAGAAGGAATGTGAGGTCTAGGTTTGCGACTAGAGAGAAGGCCCGTGAGGAGCATGTCCCAGACCACCTCTTAATGCTAGAGTTGATCTTGAGACCCCAGTTCCTAAAGTTGCTCAAATTCTCTTAATCACTAAGGGGGCTTTCCAAGTCCTCCAAATCTTAGTGGGCATGATCACTGGCCAGCAACCTCAACTAAGGGTAGCAAGTGCAGACAAGACCATGAAGTTAGATAAGGGTACAGTGTTCGAAAAAAATTTAAAAGCAACCCCTCCAACTTTCAAGAGGTCAGTTGATCCAGATGAGGCGGAAGCTTAGAAGCTACGTATAGAGAAGATTTTGAGCGTCGGGATTGTACAAAAGAGCATAAGGTATCCTTAGCAACTTAAGCTTTAGAAAGGCAAAGCAGAACATTCGTGGCATATGGTAAAGCGCTAATATGAAGGAAGGGAGCATGAGATCGTGTGGTTAAGATTTTTAGAGTTATTTAATGACAAGTACTATCCAGCAGCCATTAAGAAACAAAAGCATGTCGAGTTCTTGACTCTAGAGCATACGAGTATGTCAGTGGTAAAATATAAGGCAAAGTTTGCAAAACTATTCAAGTTTGCATGTTGCTGAGGCAAATAAAGTAGTATTATTCGAGAGAGGCCTACAACCATCTTTCCGTAGCAAGGTTTCATTATTTGAGACTAGGACTTTATCTAAATTGGTAACCTAAGACTCTTCTAGTAGAAAAGAGCTTGGACGATACACAGAAGTGTAGAAAGCAGCAGCCTAAAAGATTCAGGGAGACAAGGTGGATGAGCAACAATAGTGAAGGTGGTAATCCTGCCAATAAAACAAACATCCAAACACATACTAGCGAGAATACTAGGCAACAAGCATGAAACCTGTGTAACTGATGTGGGTAGTTTCATTCTCATGGCTATCGTTGTGATGGTAAACCCCGAATATGCTTTTGTTGTGGATAACAACTCATTAACATGTACAACGTATATAACCTTAGGCCTTTACCCCTCTCCAGAGTATTTACTCATCTATTCAAATTGCCACGAAACCCATGAAGGGACCAAAGTTGGCTCTGATACCATTTGTAACAGTCTAAGTAGATTGCTAACCCAATAACTTGAATAAAGAACCTAAAAATGCAGCCCAAAATGCTTATACTCAAGTTATTAGTAGTAGTTTACAAATTTCTTTATATACCAAACTAACCCACTGATGTGGGAGTGGTTACCACAATATCCCCATTCAAAGACACGATGTCCTCGTCGCATGGCCCAAGTTCTTCTCCTGACTAGAATGTGTATAGCGTCCCATTAACGGACACAGAGCAACCAATTAGCGTGCAAAAGTTATGCAACCTCAGGGCCTCTATCTCTCTTTGGAACCTCTACTCCTCTATCCAAATCGCCACAGAGCCAATCACGGGACAAGGATTAGCTCTGATACCATTTGTAAGGACCCAAGTAGACTACTGGCCCAATAATTTAAATCAAGAGCCTAGCAATATCGTGGACTTCGTAGAGGTGTAGATAGAGTAGAGGCTCTAGAGAATAGTAAAGACCCCAAGATTATATACTTTGTGTGCACTAATGAGCTGCTATCCACGACGAAAGCATATCTGAGGTGCGATAGCCACAAGAATGAAACTGCCCAAATCAATTACACGAGTTTCGTGCCATCTGCCTGGTATTCCCACTAGTATAAATGTTTATCTTCTTGACAGGATTACCATCTTCAATATTGTTGCCTGTCTGCCTTAACTCCCTGAATCTTTTGCGCTATTGCTCCTACTCTTCTGTACATCGTCCAAGCTCTTTCCTAGTAGAAAAGTCTTAGGTTATCAATTCAAATAAGGTCATAGCCTCAAATAATGAAACCTTGATGCGGAAAGATGGTCGTAGGCTCCTCTCGAATAATACTACTTTAACTGCCTCCTCAGCAACATGATGCGGTGCAAACCAGGATAATTCTGCAAACTTTTCCTCATATATTCTGCCACTGACATATCCTTCTGCTCTAGAGTCAAGAACTCAACATGCTTTTGTTTTTTACTGGCCGCTGGATAGTACTTGTCATTAAATAATTCCAAAGATTTTGACCACACGATCTCATGCTCCCATCCTTTATATTGCGCTTAACCATGCGCCACCAATGTTCTGTTTGTCCTTCTAGAACGCAAGTTGATAAGGATACCTTATACTCTTCTGTACAATCCAAACGATCAAAAATCTTCTCTATATGTAGCTTCCATGCCTCTGCCTCAATTGGATCAGCTGATCCCTTGAAAGTCGAAGAGGTTGCCTTTAAAAAAATTTCGAACACCGTACCCTTATCCAAGTTCATAGGTCAGTCCCTCTGTTGAGGTTGTTGTCCATTGGTCATGCTCACCAAGGCTTGGAGGGCCTGGAAAGCTCCCTCAGTGATTAGGGGAACTACAGCAACTGGGGTCGTAGCAACTAGGGTCATAGCAACTGGGGTCGTAGAAGCAGTTGTAGCATTAGGAAGGTGGTCAAGAACATGCTCTTCACAAGCCTCCTTTCTAGTTGCAAACCTAGACCTCACATTCCATTTTAGGACAAACCATCTCACTACAATTCCATATAAAAGAGAAAAATACGAGTTCATAATGTAATTAATTTGTAAAGGCTCGAATCATAAAAAACCTATAAGGCTTTGGGAACCCGAACCTCCTCTAAGACATGGTGTAAAATAAAATATATAAGTGTTTATGCAAAAACCTGGTTCTGATACCATTTGTAAAGACCCAAGTACACAACTGGTCTAATAACTTGAATAAAGAGTCTAATCATGCAACCCAAAATACTTAAACTCAAATTATTAATTATAGCCCACAAGTTTCTTTATCTACAGATTTAATTTCTATTTTTCACCAATGTGGGATAGGGTCACAATATCCTCCACTCAAAGACGCGAGGAAGCAAAGGAACCCAAATAAGGCTTGCAAGGATTGAAAACCTTCTTCTCCTAGCTTGCACCCGTCTTCCTTGCTTATTTTAATATCCTTCCCTCTTCAATAGCTGCCATATTCGCTTACGGGAATAACCACACGCCTAGCGACCAGATCTAATCCATTCTGTTCTTTCCTACCCATAGACTTGACTCCTACAACCCAATGGTTCTAGGCACCTTTGCTCACCTGTCAGTACAAAGAAGGGGGGGGACCTAGTTCTATCCTTTAAAACAAAAGGTCAAAGGTCGATTTTCAATAGGCTACAGGAGAAAGAAAGCCTAAGACTATCTCTCAATAGAATAAATGGCTATTCCTACCGGGCAAGCCAACTCCCCTTTAAGAGCTACCAGTCCCATTGGTATGAGGATGAATCCTACTCTTCTCGAAACCTAAGAAAGAGATTAGTAGGCAGCTTAGTTCGGCAATAATTTGAAAAAAGAGCCTAATCACGCAATTCAAAATGCTTAAACTCAAATTATTAATAATAGCCCACAAGTTTCTTTATCTATAATTTAATATATATTTCCCACCAATGTGGGACAGGGTCACAATATCCTCCACTCAAAGACACGACGTCCTCATCTAGTGACCCAAGTTCTTCCCCTGGCATTGTAGATATCAGCCTATTAGCAGACATAGAACAACTTGTTAATGTGCACAAGGTATATAAACTCCGTAATCTTATCCCTCTCCAGAGCATCTACTACTCTATCCACATAGCCATAAAACCCACAATGAGACCAGAGTTGGCTCTGATACTATTTGGAACAACCCAAGTAGATTACTAATCCAATAACTTGAACAAAAAGCCTAACAACGCAATTCAAAATACTTAAGTCCAAGTTATTAATAGTAGCTTACAAGTTTCTTTATATACTAGATTAAGTTTCTATCTCTCACAGATGTTGAGACGGGCTATCACAACAATATCCCACTTTATGACCCACCAACACTCGAGTTTACTATCGCATGCAGAAGATCTAAGATATACAACTATGTGTGCGTTTATGGCCCTTGAAGAGCAAACAATATTAGTGGGTAAAATAAGCCAATATATCATATTGTTTTTGCTTATTTCCATTTTTAGTGGACTTTTTCATTTTTTAACCAAAAAAGAATATTTTTTCAATTTCTATCAATGAGAAAAATTAAAAAGTAAAAAAATTTGGCCAAAAGATTAGAAGTCTAAAAAAATGAAAAATAAGCCAATTGCCAAGAAGTTATTCCAATATTTTTTCAATTTCTATCAATGAGAAAAACTAAAAAGTAAAAAAACTTGGCCAAAAGATTAGAAGTCTAAAAAAATGAAAAATAAGCCAAATGCCGAGAAATTATTCCATGCTAGACCTAAATCACATCATTCAAAATAATATTATGTATAAGTTATATATTGAACATCATTATATGGGGATCTTTTGAGCAACAAACTTGGAAGGGTCCTATGTAAAAAGGAAAAAAGAAACATAAAAAATAAAAAAAAAATCATTATGTACATCCAGATAAGAAAAATTGATGTAAAGATACTACATAGGAACCACGTGAGAAGTCGTAATCAATCCCGTTACTTACACAAAGCATACTCTAGCCGTTACTTACACAAAGCTTACTCTAGCCCAAGTTAGTTTTAAGACGTGTGACGGTTAATTGAGTTTGTTTTTCTGCCATGCAATTATGGTACAATGCACCATCCAAGTGTTAAAATAGAGTTATCATTCATCTTTAAAATTACCTTGCATTTTTGGCCATTGGATGAGTGCATTGCACCACAATTGCACATCAGAGGATCCAATTTCCAGTTAATTTGGGTTCAAGCTGTAGCCATTAGTTAATAGTTATCATTTGAAAACAAGAATGAAATTGCAGCTAAGGTGCATAACCGGCATGGAAATCAGACCCAAATCATGCAAGAAACATAAAAGAAAGATGTTATGTACATCATTTATTAAATCTTTTTATAGTTACTTTTATTATTTCTAGAAATTAAGCAGTGATAGGAGTGGGCAGTGGGTTAGCTATTCTATTTTGTAGGAGAGTAGGCTGGTGAGATGCATGTTTTCTTGGTAATATAATACAAAGTTTATAAATGAATAAGAAGGGATTGAGTATCTTGAAAACTCTGCTATTATTGAAGAAGAAGAGGTTACGAATAGAATTATTGGAGGTCATTCCCTCTCAAAGTGGATAATTTCTCTCTTTTTTATTTTTATTTTTGTATCACGATTCACAAAAAGGTCCGTATCAAAAGAGAATAAATACAAGTAGCAGAAACAATCCATGATCACATACATATCGTGTACACATATATGATCACCAACAAAATCAAGAACCCAGAGACTAGAAACAATAATACACGAAAAGAAAAATTTACAAGTTATTTTGAACCTCTTCATGGTCTTTGAGTGTCTTTTTC
>JAULJZ010119556.1:0-11266 GCA_032270985.1 Heliamphora pulchella
GATGCTCCCGTGTCTATAAGAACACTGGCCCATGATCTAAAGACTAGAAGAGTACCTCTGATCATGGCCAGAGTAACAATAGCATCAGACGCAACTGGTGCTTTGGAAGCATTGCGATCGGCAAGCACATAAGCCTTGGCCTGCGGCAGTCTGGTCTATCCTCCATAACTCTGAGTCGATGGCTACATCACTGACTAAGCTGAAGCACCTCCATCCAAAAACCTAGAAGTCTGAGCCTTAGGCTACTGTGGAGCCTATCGTCTCTACACAGATAAAGAAATCGACGCTCCTGTCGTGTCCTGAACATTCCCCTCTCAGGGACATTGTCTGTAAAAGTGTCCAGACTGGCCACACCCAAAACAGATAGGTGGGTCTCTCGTCTGTGACTGGACGGGTGTTGAACTCTGAGTCTAGCCCTTTTACGGGCACTCAACTGAACAATGTCTCGGCTGTCCGCATCTATAACAAATCAACCTTCTCTGTTCTGGCCTTCTTGCTGAAGCCACTGAAGGTGTAGGCATAGACGACTACGGCTGATAAGATCCAGTAAATAGAGAACTAGGTCCAGACGACCTCTGGCGCTTGTTCCCGCGCCTCTGATCCCCACTGCCCTACTGACTCCCGCTCTCTCTAATCCTACGACTATCTGCCAATGAGTTCTCAACCCAGATAGCTACTTCCACCAGTTTAATATATACCTCGACATCTAGAGCTGCAACCCGATCCTTGATAGCAGGTCGAAGCCCCCTTTCGAACCTCCGAGTACGCAACTCCTCAGTCGATACCATCTCAGGTGCAAATCGCGACAGATTCGCAAACTTGGCCTCATACTGCACCACAGACAGATTCCCCTGAACAAGGGAGAGGAACTCCTCTCGGTAAGTATCTCTCGAAGATCTCGGGAAATACTTCTCTAAGAAGACTCTTGTAAAAGCAGCCCATGTCTCATCCACAGTGGTCTTGGTAAACTTCCACCACTCTCTAGCTTCTTCTCGCAGTTGGAACACCGCTAACTTTATACGAAAAGCATCCTCCTCGATGTCCAGAGTATCAAAGATTGATGTGGTCACTTCCAACCAGTCAGTGGCGACCTTTGGGTCTGGCTCCCTAGCAAAGATCGAAGGATCTAACCGCCGAAACTCCCGCATAGCTACAGAAGCCCTTGGCTCAGGAACCCACACACTAGTCCTGATCGCTTCTGCCACAGCTCGCATAGTGGCAAGCAGCTCCTGGACAACATCAGCACTGCCCACTTGTTCCTGTGGGGTATGAATGTCATCCTCCTCTGGAACCTGAACATTTGGAACCTGATCATAAGTACGACCTCGGCCACGGCCTCGACCACGACCCCGTCCCCGCACTCCCCGCGTGGACATAATTCTATAGAAAATAATATAAACAAGATAAGCTTTCCTATAACATGTTACTACGTAACAGGAACATATAATCATGCTATCACATAGCCACATAAGATCATGTTAACACGTCTCACATACCAAGGAGAACTAACAAGAGAGACTCATCCATTTGGATAACCTATTCAAATTCCCTGCTAGAAAACACGTCGGCCAAACGTGCTTTTAACATGGCTTCCAAATCTGTTATTCTAAATGCCCTAAGGCAAGACTTATCAATCATGAGATTCCACCTCCATACTCACATATTCACATGTATCATGTTCAGAAAGCTATTAACATGTTATAAACCGACGTTTAAACACATGCAAGTAAGCATACACAATCAACCTCACTAGGTGATAAACCCTCTTCCCATGGCTCTTAGGTATTCGAACCCAGAGTTCTGATACCAATTTGTCACACACCAAAACCAAGGGTCACGTGAAAATCTACCAAACACTATTTTTACAGAAAATAGGTTTTCATACATTCAAATTCACCTATTGAAATCAAAAGAAAACCCAATATGCATCTCTCATAAATAGTAAACACCCTGTATAACATGCATATGTATATCGCCTTATGGCGTACAAAATTGCCTTCAGGAATAGGCATACCAAAAAGAAAAACTATAAAAGTCTTCCGCTACCATAAGCATCACCAGAGCTACTCCTCATCCACATCATCACCTGAAAATAGTTTTACAGAAAAGTTCCACCCGTGAGCCGAAACCCAATAGAAACTGACAATAAAGCTATAAAGCAGGTAAATGCACTCACATGGTGGGAGCGAACTCTACCACAACCCAAATGGTTTTCCATCCAAAACCCACAAGTTTTCCCTCCAAAACCCACAAGTTTTCCCATCAGGCCAAGACAAGCCTCCCAAATGGTTTTATTATCATCACGCCAAGACAAGCCTCCCAAATGGTTTTATTATCATAAAACCCTGTTTCCATCCTTAAACCCATGAATTTGCAAATAATGCAGTAAACCATCATATTTAAGGAAAAATAGTATTCAAAACATTGTTCCCTCGCGGAATGTACCATCGTAGAATAAGAAGAGTAAGGTCCTATGTACTGACTCACACAAGAGGATAGAGGTAGCAACTATAGACCCATATCCAGTATCTAACCCCCAGATATCGTGGGATCGCCTAGATACACACAGGTTCTATACGGAGCACCATGAATGTAACCACTCAATTTACGAGTTATGACCCCAAGGGAGATGAGCACCCATCCGTCTCCATTTACGAGGACTAGCCAAAAGGACCTGAGTACTTACGCTGCGCACGTTTTTTGACTTTCACCGAGGGCAACTCGTGCCAAATACACGTCATCTCGGTACATCTAGATAATCTTCTAAAAACAGAACTGTAGCTCAACGACATAACCTTTTTCCCCAAAATACATGATACATGTATTTAGATTCATCCTTTAATAAGGAGATCACACAAAACATTTTCAAAATGTTTTATCCCTTTTTTCACAAAACGTTTCAAAACCTGAGACTCAACCCCGAAGGCGAGCTCCAAACCTCCAAAACATAAAATGTTGAGATTTCCATCAAAATCCTCCGTTTTTCAATAAAAACCACCGTTCTCAAGAATGCCCTTTGAAAACCATAAAATCACATGTCATATGATGTACTAAATTAAGAAAAGCAAAAACATGCTTTTTACCCGAAAAACCATGGTTTAAACATAGATATGACATTTCATGCATTTTCTATCAGTGAAAAAGCATATAATTACATATAACACCCTAATACAGTAGCAGGGTCTAGAATCCTACCACGTTGGGTCAAAACTTAACGCCTCAAAAATCATGTCTCGTTGGAACGAGAATTAGACCGAATGAGCGCGAAGCTAGCAGCGTGAATAGCAGGGATCCACAAGCTAATCGTCGAAAACTAGACTCGGGCGGGTCAAAAATGTAGAGAGAAGGCAGAGAGAATGGAAAGAACTAAGCTTTTCTAAACATTCCAGGAGCTGGAATACATATAGGCACGCCAAAAACACTGTTCAGTCGATTGAAGAGAGCACTTCAGTCGACTGAAGTGCCTCGAAAAGCACAAACTGCCACAATTCAGTCGACCGAACTCAAGAAAAATTGTTCAATCGACTGGACCAAGCCCCTCAGTCGACTGAACCCAAGGTTCTCAACCTACTGGATTTTAGTTCAGTCGACTGAACTCACCAGTTCAGTCGACCGAATAGCCTACTGTTTTGGTTCTCGTGTTTTGTGTTCTAAAGCCAAACAAACAAGCCAAAACCAACCCAACCCATCTAAATAAAGTCCGGGAAAGCTTAAAACACATCTATACATGCTGTTCTACAACCCAAAACATAAACCAAGCATCGATGGTATATAACATGAAGGAAAAACACATCAACGTTTATATATATCAAAATTAACAAGGTTTGGGGTCTCCCAAAGGCAGAGCAGTGGTAGAATTTCTGCCCGACCAACCAGTTAAAGGAGGTGAAGACACAGAGTTTCAATTTCCTGACGAACAACTGATGGAAGTCGGGGATAAGTGAACTCTATATTTTGATGGCGCATCCAATCAGTATGGCTATGGAACAGGAGTTCTTCTTGTCACTCCTGACGAGTCACACATCCCCTTATCGTTGAAGCTTAATTTTGAAGTCACCAATAATCAGGCTGAATATGAGGCATGTTTAGCTGGATTGGAGGCAGCCTTAGAATTAGGGGCGAGGAAGCTGGAAGTCATCAGAGATTCAGCACTAGTGGTTTCACAAGCCAGAGGAGAATGAAGGATCAAGGACGTGACATTAATTCTCTATCATCAAGAGCTAGAGAAGCTAATACCGTGCTTTGGATCAATGATCTTTACCCACGTGCCAAGACTACAGAATAAGTTTGCCGATGCACTGGCCACCCTAGCATCCATGATTGACATACCACCCAGAGTTTGGATGAGGCCTTTAATAATTGAGCAGAAGAGAAAGCCGGCATATGAGATGACAGCCGCTATTGAAGAAAGCACTAACGGACTTCCATGGTACTTTGACATTCAGAACTTCATAGAGAAAGGAGAATATCCCAAGTTTGCCAGCAAAAAAGAAAAAAGGGCAATACGACGACTATCTACGTAGTTTGTCATTTGCAATGGTAGACTGTACCAATGAGGACATTCTGAGGTCAATAAGCTGTGCGTAAATGCAGAAGAAGGTCAAGAGTTGATGAAAGAGATACATGTAGGAGTCTGTGGACCACACATGAGCAGAAATATGTTAGCCAAGAAAATCCTACGATAGGGATACTTTTAGATGACAATGGAGACAGATTGTATCCAGTTTGTGAGGAGGTGTTATAAGTGTCAGATTCACGAAAATCTTATGCACGTTCCCCCATCTCAGTTGTACAACCTGACGTTACCATGGTCGTTCTCAATATGGGGCATTGATGTGATTGGAAGAGTAACACCGATGGCATCCAATGGACATGAGTTTATCTTAGTGCCTATTGATTATTTCACCGAGTGGGTAGAAGTAGCTTCCTACTCTATATTGAAGGCCTCCCATGTTACTAAGTTTATCAAGAAAAACATCATTTGCCGATACAGGCTCCCACATGAAATTATCTCAGACAATGGTTCACATTTTCAAGAAGAGGTCCTGGATCTTTTCGAAGAATACCGAATAGTGGCTCACAAATCTTCACCATATCGGCCGCAAACCAATAGAGCAGTCGAGGCAGCAAACAAGAACATTAAAAAAATCCTGCAAAAGACAATCAATTCACACAAAGATTGGCCAGAGCATCTACCATTTGCACTTTGGGGATATAGGACGTCTATCAGAACTTCAACTAGAACTACACCATACTCTTTAATGTACGGGATGGAAGCTGTTCTTCCCATTGAGGTGGAAATCCCTTCACTAAGAGTAGTGGCTGAGGCCAATATCTCATAAGCAAAATGGCAGAGGAACCGGATGGAAGAGTTACTCTTGTTTGATGAAAGAAAACTGCAAGCCCTGTTTCATGTACAAGGTTACCAAAGAAGGATAGCTCGGGCGTTCAATAAAAAGGTCAAAACTCGAAATCTCAGAGAAGGGGATTTGGTCCTTAAAGAGATCAGAGCTCCTATTTTTGATCCAAGAGGCAAGTTCAAGCCAAACTGGTCCGAACTGTTTCTCATTAAAACCATCATGACCGGTGGTGCAGTCGTTGTTATGGACTTCGATGGAAATGCGTTCTCCACTCTAGTAAACCTCGATCAACTCAAAAAATACTATCCTTGAGGTGAAAATAAAGATAAAATAAAAAGCTCACTTAGTTGAAAACTGAAAAGGCAACTTAGGCAGAAGCTAGAGCAGCCCGCAAGGCTGAAAACCTGAAAGGGCGACGTTGGCAAAAGTTAGGGCATCACAAAAGAGGAGTGTTAATACCCGAGCGAAAATCGAGCTTAAACTACGTTATGGCCTGATTCCATCTTTTTGGAATACGTAGGCAACTTCTTTTAAGAAGTCCGACCACGTTCTTTATTTTTAGCCATCTTTGAATCTGAGTAAGACCAATGCAAATTAATTTCTGGATTTTGATAATAAAGATATTCAAGCTTTGATAAATTTCAACCATCTTAAACATAAAGTGGGAGTTTTTCATTACTTTAAGTAAGATTACAATGTTCTTAAATAAAGGGAGGGCACACAAGTCCCAAACTCTACAAAATAAAAAAGAAAGCTGCGAAGTTTTTCAAAACAATGCAGATCTTCTCAAGTGTTTCTCCTTTTAGCTACCTGTTTCTCCTCTTCTTCACCCTTCTTCTCCCTGTCTTGTGTTAGCTATGTCTTGTACTCAACAGAAAGATCGAAACACGACAACTCATGCATCTCCATTAATGAGCGAGATGGCCAGGCATCCTGATATGATGATAGAAACGAGGCCCGTAGTATGAATGAGAACTGACGGCCTCGAATGCTGGGGAAGATGATCTGATTGCGACCGAACTGTCGCATGATCCTATGGGGGTAATAGAAGGTAGTCTGACGCAGACCAATCAGCAGAACACCAGGGTGATCCATAGTGGTCAGAGTCATAGCAGAAATAAGCCACCAGGAGAACTGCCAGGTATTGTCTGGGCCAATCAGAGAAGAAAGATGCTGTCACCAAGATGCCTCGGTGTCACATATCTGATAACGCAGGCGGTAAAGGAAAGTAGTGGCATTGTGCCTGTCAGTGGGAGGTTTTTGTACAAGATTTACCTTCTCCATCAGCTAGATCTGTAGCAAGAGTTAAAATAGTAAGAGAAAAGCTTTGCGGTATGATAGAAAGCTTGATACAGAGGAAGACATTAAGGTTACCTGAAGAAGTAAAGGGCTACCAGCAAAGGTGGTAGTCTCACCACGACGGACAATGTCTAGACCAAGTAGTGTCTTGGCCAAAACAAGGGGCACAAAGTCCTTCCCCATCCACATTTGGCCAGCAATGTCGACCAGGGCACAACTAACCCGCCCATTGGAAGGGACGAGGAGATACTGGGTAAATAGGCACAAGCAAAGAGCATAACGACGCCGTAGCTGAAAGTTAAGATTATTGAGGTCACCAGTAGGATGAAACCTCTTAATAAGCTAGGGAATGTCAAGGCAGTCACCCGAGGTCAGAGAGAAAGAAAGTCGAAACCACAATAGCGCTCCGTGGGGCCAAGTCTAAAATGGCAGCAAATTCCTCTATAGTGGGGCAGAGTTCCTTAAGGCCAAACCGAAAGACATGAGATTGCGGATCCCCCATGTGAGCAGCAGCTAACAATAAGGGACTGTTAACCTCCACGGTCCTCAGTGAGAAAAGAGCATTCTGGGGTAAAGTTCAAACGTTTAATATGGGAAAATGCTTCAATCCATAGAGAAAGAGGAGAAGCCATCTGAACTGAATTAACAGCAAATGGAGCCTCCAGGTTAGTATTTATAAGGCTAAAAAAGGCAAGAAATCAAAATTTCAGCAGAAGGCCCATTAAAAGTGACGAACGCCATGCTGGAACTAGTGATTGCCAACTCCAAAAAGCATAGTATAGTGACATCATTTCTTTGACCAGGCAACCGCAATGCTGAAACAGGCGACCGCCAGGTAAATATTTTAGGAAAGTGGCGACCGCCATGTTCGAACATGGCGGGTGTGGCCAGTTTTCAGTTTGTGTGATCTATTCTGGCATCTGAATTATGCATTCAAGACAGTTTGAGCAGCAAATAAAAGAAATTCATGCAACATGTGAAGTGATAAATGGCACAAAATGTATCAGAAAGTGACAAAATGTATTAGAATAAAAACTAGGGCACCCAGGCCCAACAAACAGCAAAATTGGGGCACGCAGGCCCAAAAATCAAGTAAATGTATGTAAGCATGTCAAAGCGGGGCACACAGGCAATCAAAATAAATGTATCTGAAAGTAAAAAAAGGGAGGAGCTCTCTCTCTCTCAGGCGTGCCTCGGGCGGACTCGACGGGAGGATGGGCCGACGTCCTCCGAGTTATCATCCTCAAAAAGTCTATCGAACTCATCACCATCGTCACTGTCAGAGGAGGATGAGAAAACTCTAGAGCGGCTCTGGGCGGAAGAGACAGATCCTCGGGAACGTGCTAGGAAAGAAGCACGAGACCCGCGACCTTGTGTCAAAATCGAAACATGAGGCTGAGCGGGGGCCGGTGGCGGTACCGCGCCAGTGACAGCTACTGGTGCCTAAAAAAGAGAAGCAGGAATAAGAATAAAGTACAGAATATAATAACAAGGCACAGGAAGAGATACTCACTCGTAAGGGAACAAATGGAACCCCAGCTACGCGTAAGGCTGCATCCTACTGACGAACAAGGGTCTGCAAGTCGCTCACCACCAGTATGAAACGATCCAGCCAAACCTAATCCATCTGTTAGGAAATAAAAATAGAATTGAGTAGTCTACGAATAAATAAAGACGAAAAGGAAATAGTGAGAAAAGAGTCAAACCTGGGCGTGCTCTAGCAGGAACTCCGGGGCTAGAGGAATCGGGATGGGGATATCAAAAGGATACCCAGCAATGAAGGACGACACTATCCAAGGTACCTCATACCTCAATAGCCCCAGCCCCAGCCCCAACTCCACCAGCAGCTCCAGCAGCACCAACAGCTCCAGCAGCGGCACCAGCAGCACCAATATCAACAGCCACTGGTGCCTGTCCTTGCCTCCTGTCTCCTTAAGTAACCAGGCCGGGTCCTAATAGACCAAGTAGATGGCTCCGGGCCTAGGCAGTGTAATCTCCCTCCACCACCAGCAACTCAGTAGCAGGAGTCCCCGCCAGCTCGAGGAGAAGATCGATCCGACTCAGCTACTTAGGCAAGCGCATACAGGCCGGCAGAACCACTGGGATCCAGAAGTGATCTAGGCGAAGCGACTAGTGAACCACTCACTCACTTAGACAGTACTCCCGTCCAAATGGACCCTCCAGCAAGACTCACATGGGAGTGATGTCCTGACTGAGCATCAAATCTGCGTCGGCCCGATCCTCCACCCCTCTGCAGACAGCCTAGTGGACCTGCGACAGTTCAAAGTACAGTACAATGCAAAGAACCATAAGACATACAGTATGATGAACAATGTGCAGTAATTAGTGCCCAGTGTAGTGCAGTGCAGTGAATGGAATGAAGAACAGTGCAGTGCAGTATAGTGAACAGCGCAATAAGCAATATGATACAGAAAATAGTCTACAGAATGGTGAGCAAAGATACCTGATCAGGCGTCAGCCAGTCCAAAGACACCCAAAATCGGTCAAGGTCCTTTCCTCCGACCTTCTTCCCTTTCAGCCCTCGGGCCACCAGGCTGCACGAGGAATAACCAGAGGGTCTTCCGTAAAGTTCGCCGAAACGTGAAACCCAAGGAACTCATAGGTCCATAACTACAAAGAAGAACATGTCAGTAAGCAGAAATAACAGATAACAGAAATAGATGAAGAACTGCATAAACTAAATCATTTCTCCCAGACCCTCCAGTATCCCCCAATGCTGAGCTCTTGAGGAAACCGGGTCAGTGTCCTCATGAAACTGTAAAGAGTAGCTAGAGCAGCTCCGCCCCAATCGTACGATGCGACTCGGTAAAAATGAGCTAGGCCACCCAAGTAAAGCAAATGAACGGTATTCTCCTTATTCGAAAATAAGGAAGTACCGAGCATGTACATCAAGAAGCCTCAGGCGACCCACTCGTAGTAGCGAGGCTCAGTGCACTGAAAGTGTCTGAACTGCTCGAAGAACCAGGTGTATCCGACTGTGTCGCGGTCCATTTGGGCAGGAACGGCCCCAATGAAGTACAGCAGTGCGTCGGTCGATTGGGATATAGAAGGATCAAACGGGATGGGAGTTCCTCCAACCCGGATGCTGGTAAGAAGTGCAAAATCCGGAGGCATCAGGGTAGCCTCGAAAGTGGTGAAATGAAAGGTGTTGGTGGTATCCCACCACCGCTCGGCCAAGACAGTCAACCATACCCGGTCATTGCTCGTCCGACCCAACAGGGGTATGAAGTGAGCAAAGCCGAAGGCATCAATGTATGCCCGGCTAGGAGCAGGGAGAGCATCATACCACTCCAACACCTCTCCGGAGGCTGAACCTCCGAAGCCTTGGACGTAGTGACCAGCCTGTAAAGAAGAATACATAAAGAGCAGATCAAACACATGACATGCGCAGCGAATGACCCTAATAAATCAGGCAAATCATTCAAACCCTAGATGACGATCTTTCGGTTCTTTTTCGAGCCTTAGAAAATTATGCATCTTAATCCTACGTTCATCCTAGCAATCCTAAACTCTGGCACGTCAGGCAAGCCTCTATTGTTTTGTGTCAACCATTGTGTTTGCCCCTTTTATCCCAACCTCTTAGGATTAATTTTCTAAAAATCTCTAAAAATTTATCCCAATCTAAAAAAAATTGTTCCTAAAATTTTTTGGATTATCTAAAAATTTCTAGGTTTTTTTTCAAAATTCTAAGATTTTTCTCAAAATTTCGAGGATTTTCTAAAACATTTTAGGTTTTTTCAAAATTTTAAGATTTTTCTCAAAATTTTTAAGATTTTCTAAAAATGTCTAGGTTTTTCTCAAAATTTGCTTCAAAATTATAAGATTTTTCTCAAAATTCCTACAAATTTCTCGATTTTTCTCAAAACTTTCCTCAAAATTCTAAATTTTTTTTTTAATTTTCTAGGATTTTCGACAAATTTTCAGGATCTTCTTAAAATTTTCCTTCAAATTTCTGGGATGTTTTTTTTTTAAAAAAAATTAGAATCCTTTTAGGATTTTCTAAAAATTTTCAGAATTTTCTTCAAATTTTTAGGATTTTTTAAAATTTTTTGAATTTCTAGGATTTTCTAAGATTTCCTAAAAATCTTCCTAAGAGTTTTTCTAATTTTCTAGATTCTTGAAAAATACCCCTTAAGTTTCTAGAGTTTGTGTAAAATTTGTTCCAAAATACTAGGATTTTCTAAAAAATTTTAGAATTTTCTTAAAAACTTTTCTCAAATTTCTAGGATTTTTCTATGTTTTATAGTATTTTTCAAATTTTTTTCTAAATTTTTCGGGACTTAAAAAAAAATAAATAAATTTCCCCCTAAATTTTTTTATGTTTTTTCTAAAAATAAAAATGAAAATTCAAGCCTTCTATTTTAAATATAGGCAAATGCTAACAGGTGCCCCTGGGGCAACACTTTAGATGTAATAAATATATCTAAATTTATTAGTTGTGTTTATGGGTACTCACAAATCATTACTTTTCACCACCATTGTCTAAATTATATCTAAATCAATTAGTTGTGTTTATGGGTACTCACAAATCATTATTAGTAAATGTTGAAATGAGTAGCAAAAAGTATAATTAAAACATTTAAAGA
>JAULJZ010119567.1:0-11266 GCA_032270985.1 Heliamphora pulchella
ATAGGCCACCGTGCTAATAGTAGGGATCCGCTATTGGATCGTCGAAAATCGAGCCCCGAGCCCCCGAGAAGTTAGAGAGAAGCCAGAGAGAAAAAAAAACTTAGCTGAGAAGTTTTGAAAATATCTAACGTGAGATATTTATAGGCCACCATTTTTCTTCTTTTTTAAAATCCACACCACAGCGCCCAACGGTCCCGAGAACCAACCCCGCATGCATATTTAAACACAAACATGCATAAAAACATTTATGAACATGCATAAAAAAAACGAAAAACATGCGTCAAAAAAACGTCGAAAAAAACAGATTAGGGTCACACAACTCTACCCTCCTTAAAGGAATTTCGTTCCCGAAATTCAGTACAATGTCAAAAAGAAATAAACCGTCGATCGTAATCGACACAGGCATAAGAGATGGTCAGCCAAACCATTCCTAGGATATAGTCAAACAAGGTCAGGCATCCTAAACAACGGCTAACTATCTCGAAGACGCAGGATCTACAACTCACCCCAACCTCACATCCTCACCAACCGCTGCTTCAACACAGCACACCACCCACGGAGTCCACCACCAACTCCAAACCCACGGCCACAGCCTCGAACATAGCCTCGCCCTCTCCGCGCTGACATCGCGTCTATATGAAAGAAACACGTAACATAAGATGCAACACATCGCAGGAACATAAACACTAACCACATAAGCAAGCTAACACATAGCCACATAGGTTCATGCTAAGCAAACCCCACATACCGAGGAGAACCGACAAGAATAATGCGTCAATCTGGATAACCTACTCAGATTTTCTGCTAGAATTCATGTCAGCAAAACGCGTTTCTAACTTGGCTCTCAAGTTCGTTAATCCAAACGCCTAAAGACAAGACTAATCAATCCTACGGTTCAACTCTCATGCTCACATGTACACAGCATTCATATACTCCACACACTATCATGCTCCTTCTATCAAAACATCTAAACACATACAGTCAAGTACACGCAATCAACCTCACACGGTGATACACCCTCTTCCCACGGCTCTTTAGTATTCAAACCATGAGCTTTGATACTATTCTGTCACGCTCCAAACTCCAGGTCACGTAAAACACCCACAAGCAACCAAACATATTGCCCAACCCGATAATACACTCTCAATATAAAACATACATGCATTATATATAACTGTCAAAAGGCTTACATTACACGGTTCTAATACCGAAAAAATATGTAAACATACATGACACAAAAAGAACAAAAAAGAAGACTACAGATCTTTTGCCTATCGAGTAACCCCGAATCAACTTGCGTGACCGGTACCTGAAAAATATTTTAAATTTCACACCGTGAGCCAAAACTCAGTAGAAACTAGACAAGCATGCAATATAAGCTAAACAAGCTAGAAAAACGAGGTGCATTTTTTGACTATCTTTCAAGCCTTTAAAATAATTTTCACAAGCAATGGGAAAGCGAGGATATAAACCATTTTTTACTCACACGAGCCTGGAAAACGATTTTTAAGTCACGTCTGTCACGAGCCGTAACAACAATTTTAAAAATTAGTTTTATCTGTACTACAATGTATTTCATGCAATCCATGTATCTTCTCAAACTTTCACCGAAGGACTGCAGCCTTCGTCTAATGCACCTTCTCGGATCCTCCCCGAAGGACCACAGCGCCAACAAATGCCTCCTGTCGGCCTCTCGCTGAAAGACCTCATCCCCAACAAACGCATCTTCTCAGCCTCTCGTCGAAGGACCACAACCCCAACAAAAGCATCTTCTCGGCCTCTCGCCGAAGAACTATATCCCCAACAAACGCATCTTCTCAGCCTCTCGTCGAAGGACCTTAGCCCCAACAAACACACCGTCAGCTAGAGCTAACATTCACAGAACCATATGTTCATCTATCTCATCCCATATACAAATGCATAACTAAACCAGGGTTTTAATGCATAATTCCACGTACGAGCATTACGTTTCACATAACCACGTTACACATAGCAACATCAAAGCTATGTAATTCATCTACACAATTCGTACATTAATAAACTAGATTTATAAATGCGCATAGCCATGTATAATTTCACATCATGACGCCACCTGCCACATTGCCCGACGTCCACTCACATGGACAACCAACAACCCACAAAATCAAAACTTAACTCGAAGGACAACACTGCTCAAGCTCTCGAGCGCTCAACCACCGCTCGAGCAGTCCCCTATCGACATACATCACTACCACACCACCGCTCGAGCGCTCAACCACCGCTCAAGCAATCATCGCTGGGTGAAAAACCAAACAAAGAGATAAAACCAAATCCCTGTACACAATGATGCACTAATCACCACAAACACAACTGTGCACCAACACCCTGCATCTAACCATGCATCACATATACCCGACACAAACCCACAGCGCCAACACGCACCTAACACAAACCCATGATGCCCACATGTGCCCAACACAAACAAAACCTACAGAACACGACCTAACCAATGGCCAACAAAAACCTCTCACAAAACGGTTCTCACCAAAACCCCATCTCTAGAAAGAACACTGAACACAACACATCTCGCACCCAACAATGCACCAACAACCACGCACACAACCGTGTCCTAACACCTCACATGAAATGACCAACACCCTCTCCGTGGCAATAATTGACAGGACCCCATAATCCCACCAACTGAAAAATCACTAGAGGAGAGCAGTCGATCGAGCTCCATAACCCAGTCGATCGAGAGGCCACCACACGACCATCAAAACACCAAAACGCCCCAAAGAACAAGAAACTTGTTAAAAAGTTCCAACAAGGATGAAAAATAACCTTTTCCCAAATATTCGTTCAAAAATAGGTGAAAAATGGTTAAGAAATTTTGACATACCCTTACTCTTTTGTTCTTAACTTTTTTCATAAAAAGAATTTTGTTGTGAGAGAAGTGTCATGGGAAAGAATACTTTCGGGACTTCAATTTGAGTACAAGAATGATCCAATTCTAAGTCCAAATGATGGAGTAATGATCGAAAAAAATGACACTGCGCAGCCAATCCGCTCGAGGGAACATTGGGCGCTCGAGCGCGCAGGCACCCAAGAAAAATCTAATTTTTTTTGTTTTTGAGTCCCAAACCCCCAAAACTCTCAAACAGTCACTATGATACTTCAAAACACACATAAACCTACCAACTCGCATATTTTTAACACCCACAGACATACACGAGCCCAAAACATCAAGAATCACCGATCGAAAAGCCTCAAAACCCTGTTCACCCAACCGAAACAACACAAAATGCCTTTTTAAACCAAAACCTAATCTTTTTCAAACATAAATCGATTTTTTATGCATTTCTAACCGGTAAAAACACACACGATTATATGTAGCACCCTTATAAGACATGAGAGTCTAGGATCCTACCTCGTTGAGTCAAAAACTCGATGCCTCGATCCACGTGCAAAAACAATTTTGTCGAAATAAAATTCTGTCCAGATGAACGTGTAACCCACAGTGCCAATAGCAGGGATCCGCTGTTGGATCATCGAAAATCGAGCCCCGGGCCCCCGAGAAGTTAGAGAGAAAGCGGAGAGAAAAAAAAAAGAAACTTAGCTGAGAAATTTTGAAAATATCTTTTAAAAATATCTAACGCAAGATATTTATAGGCCACCAAAATATTTTTTTTTTGAAATTCGCACCAAGCGCCCAACGGCCCCGGGAACCAACTCCGCATGCATATCTAAACCCAAACATGTATAAAAACACTTATGAACATGCATAAACAAAAACGACAAACGCACGTCAAAAAAATGCCAAAAAAGAAAACGGGTCAGAATCTCACAAGGTCGCCAAAATAATTATGGGTTGATGCTATGAATACAGCAGCTTATCTGATCAACAAAGGACCTTGAGTACCTTTGGATGACGGAATGTCAAAGGAAGCGTGGGCAAGAAAAAAGGTAACTTTATCTCATCTTCGTATTTTTTATTATATTTCCTATGTTCATGTAGAGCATGATAGGAAAAGCAAACTTAACCCAAGGAGTTCTGTTTGGTTTAGCGTTTTTATTGGCTTTTTTTTCATCCTTCATAATTTTTTTTGATTTTTTGGGCTAAGTTTTTTTCTTTCTCCATTTATCATGATAAAGAAATCTTAAAATATAGCCATTTTGAAAAAAATCTAAAAAAATAATCAATAAAAAAGAAAAAAGCACATAAAAGCCTTAAAGTAGCTTTTTTCGTCTTATCTTAACTTTATTTATTTTTTGGTCAATTTTTTCTACTTTTCTTGTTTCTTGTAACAAGGAAAATTTAAAAAGTATCTCGTTTGAACTAATATAAGACTTTTTCACTAAAAGACGAAAAAAGTCATATAAAAAAAAGTTTTTCCACACTGTAAGTCTAGATAGTGTGACTTTATTGACAACGAGAATCATAACTATAGGTACAGACTTTGGAATTATGAAAATTGAAAAACGGTTAAGAGTATTAATGTCGTGTTCAATGATTCAATTTAGTTAAAAAAATATAGAGGGCCAGAAAGAGGTAATTACAGATGAGTAGACTTTATTGAGTTTAAAGAGACATCTGATAGAGTTTTGAAGTCTCAGGATGAGAACTACAGTCAACTCCACAGACATATATAGAGATACAAACTCCTCATTCTAGGAGATCCTTCAATGAAAAAGAGCATTCACGTGTCAGTCGTAGGTAGCTTAATGTATGCCATGACATGCATGAGGCTAAATATTTTCTATGCAGTGGGAGTTGTGAGCAGATTCATGTTTAATGAGGGCAAGGAGTATTGGGAAGAAGTAGAGTGGATTCTGAGGTATCTTATGGGTACTATAGATCATGCATTGTAATATGCATGACAGCTCATAAAATTGACTACAAATATATGTGGATTCAGACCTAGCATGTGACATTGACAACAAGAAAAGTACTACTCGATATGTCTTTACTTTGGGTAGTGCAGCAGTTAGCTGAATATCCAAATTGTAGAAAATTTTGACTGTCTCTATTATGGGGGCAAAATGTGTAGCAGCCACAAGGGCGTCTAAGGAGTTGATATAGTTGAATGATTTTTTGAAGGAGTTGGATAAAGAACAAGACAAATGTCAACTACCCAGTGACGTCGGAGTGCTATATGTTAGTCCTAACAACCCAAGAGGTGGGTGAATTGGGTTTTAAAAACAATAATAACAATTTTAAAAACTATTTTTCAAAACCTTTTAATTTCACGAGGAAATATAGCAACTATATCAAGAATTAAAGCAATAAAAAAATTAAAGAGGTAAGGGAGAGAGAAAATGAATTGAATACCAAGATCTATAGTGGTTTAACTTCTTGCAAGCGTACGTCCACTCCTCAAGACTCCCTTTTACAGCCTTTTACAGCCTCAAGATGTTTTCTTCTAATCACTTTTACAGCCTCAAGAATTTTCACTCGGTGAATTTCATTTCAATCGAATCAAAGAATTGAAAATCAATGGAACGACTAGGGATTACCTATCGATTCAGGAATGACTAGAAGTGCAAGTTCTTGTACTTAGAGAACTGGAATTTCAAAGAGGAGTTTGCCGTCGTGGCCGCCGTGTTCGCCGTTAGTACCGTTGCAGTCGCCGTCGCCATTGATTTCTTCTTTGGTGCCCTAGGGCTCGATGGCCCTTCGTCTGGCCTCTTGCTGCCTTTTCCCATCATCCTTGCCGTCATCGTAAAGGAGGGGAAGATCAGTGGTAATGAGGGAAAGAAGAGGGGTCGACTCGAGGTTTTGAAGAGAAGGAAGGTGAAAAGATGCAGAAGACGAATGATTTTGAAGAGAATGAGTCAAAATGGTGCGTCGAATGAAGAACCGGTGCCTTTATATAGGCTTAAGATTTGTGTCGACACTTAGTGCATTTGCGTCGACACTTTTCTTCGTGAAAAGGGGGTGTCCAAGGGACAAAAATTGTGTCGACACTTTTTACTCTGGTGTCGACACATTCGACCAATTGAGTCGACACGATTAAGAATTTGTTCAACCCAAATATACCGAGAGCAAGATGTCAAAAATGAGTCGACACTATATAGGTTGAGTCAACACTTTTTACCAACTGTGTTGATACCATATAGATTGAGTCAACTCTGCGCGTATGTGTTGACCCTTTTCAACAATGAGTCGACACTTTTCACACATCAAACTAAAGCATAAAAAGCATTCAACATATATTGAACAAGTATGGTTAGTATGGCATATAATTATCAATTTAGAGTACATAGTATACCAAGTTCTCTTCTGATATAACATAATCTTTCTTCATTTAAAGGTTTGGTGAATATATCAGCAAGTTGGTAATCCGTACCTACAAATTCAAGTTCAATATTACCCTTTTATACATGATCTCAAGTGAAATGATGTCTAATCTCGATATGCTTTGTTCTAGAGTGTTGTATAGGATTCTTGGATATGTTAATGGCACTAGTATTATCACATTTAATGGGAATATGATCTAAATAAATACCATAATCTTCTATTTGTTGTTTCATCCAAAGAACTTGTGCACAACAGCTACCAGCTGCAATGTATTCAACCTCAACTGTAGATAAGGCTACTGAGTTTTGTTTCTTGCTAAACTATGATATTAATGAGTGCCCTAGGAATTAACATGTTCCACTAGTACTATTCCTATCAACTTTACAACCGAAAAAGTCTGCATCAGAATAACCAAATAACTCAAAGGTCATTTCTCAAGGATAGAATAATCCTAGATTTTGTGTACCTAATAGTTATCTAAAGATGCGCTTAACGACAGTCACATGCAATTATTTAGGATTAGCTTAAAATATAGCACACATACATACACTAAACATGATATATGGTCTACTAGTAGTAAGGTAAAGTAGGGATCTAGTCATACCTCTATATCGCTTTTCCTCTACTGTCTTACTATTTTTATCCTTGTCAAGTTTTGTTGAAGGGCACATTAGGGTTCCCATAGGTTTTGCCTTTTGCATATCAAACCTTTTCAACAAATCTCTTATATACTTGGATTGATTAATGAAAATTTCATCATGTGTTTATTTAATTTGAAGTCCAAGGAAGTAATTGAGCTCATCTATCATACTCATCTCAAATTCTCTTTGCCTGCACTTAGCAAAATCCTTGCAAAGAGATTCATTAGTTAAGCCAAAGATAATATCATCTACATGTATTTAGACAATAAGCATATCTTTTCCTTGAGACTTGATAAAAAGAGTGGTATTAATTTTTCCTCTTAAAAACTTAGTTTTGGTAAGTTTGTAAATATAGTTTGAAAAATCAAGATTTTTAAAGTCAGGAGATTGTTTCACAAAAACTTTCTCTGAGATAAAACCATTTTAAAAGGCACTTTTGACATCCATTTGATAGAGTTTGAAGTTTTTAAAGCATGCAAAAGCAAACAGCATTTTAATGGCTTCAAGCCTAGCTACAGGAGCAAAAGTCTCATCAAAATCGATACCTTCTTCTTGATTATAACCTTGGGCTACCAATCGAGTTTTGTTCTTAAGAACTACTCCATTCTCATCCATTTTATTTTTAAAAACCCATTTTGTACCAATGATGGAGTGTTTCTTAGGTCTTGGGACTAAAATCCAAACTTTATTTCTTTCAAATTGGTTTAACTCTTCTTGCATATCATAGATCCAAAACTCATCATTTTCAGCTTCCTCAAAATATTTTGGTTCAGTCTGGGAAAGGAATGCTAAGTTACCACAAATATTATGTAGAGATGTTCTATTTTTGTTACCTTGAGATGGATCACTAATGATCAAGTCTTTTTGATGACCTTGAGCATACCTCCATTCTTTAGGTAAATCTGAATTTTCAAGATTGGAAGTGCCAGCAACTTGTTGAACCTCATTTTGTTGCACATTTGTAGCTTTCTCGTGGTTTGGTTCTTCTTGCTCCTTGATAAAGATGTTCTCAACACCATTTTCTATGTCAACCAAGTTATCATCACAAAATTCCTTGGAAGAATCGAGGTTAGTTTCATAAAAAATAACATGTATAGACTCTCCAACAACTAAGGTCTTTTTATTGAAAACTCTATAGGCTTTACCTAAGAAAATACCTTCATCAGATTTTGCATCGAATTTATCCAAAAGTTCTTTATTGTTATTCAAAACAAAATATTTGCAGTCAAAGGTATAAAAATAACTGATGTTAGGTTTTTTTCCATTCCATAGCTCATATGAAATTTTCTTGAGAAAAGCTCGAATCATGACTCTGTTCACGATAAAATAAGCTGTGTTTACAGCTTCAGCCGAAAAGTATTCTGGTAGATTGTTCTCACAGAGCATGGTTCTAGCTATTTCTTCTAAAATTCTATTTTTTCTTTCAACAACTCTATTTTGTTGAGGGGTTCTAGGAGCAGAGAAATTATAGTCTATACCACTTTCGTCACAAAATTTTTTAAATTTTTTATTTTTAAATTCTCCATCATGATCACTTCTGATACTTATAATTTGAAAATCTTTTTATTTTGAATTCTCCGAGACAGTTTTGCAAAAGAGGCAAAGGTTTCATCCTTATGAGTTAAGAAAAGCACCCAAATGTATCCAGAAAAATCATCAACAACAACAAAAGCATATCTCTTACATTCAAGGCTAAAAGTCCTTGTTAGATCAAATAAGTCCGTGTGCAATAGTTGTAAGAGCCTAAAAGTAGAAATCATATTTTTGGATTGAAAAAAACTTCTAACTTATTTACCTTGTTGACATGCATCATAAATTTTGTCTTTTCAAATTAGAATTGAAGTAAACCAATCACCAACTCATTTTTCAAAAGTTTTGAAATTAAGTTCATGTGTGCATGTTCGAGTCTTCTATACCACAACCAACTATTATCACTAAATGCGGCTAAGCACTTGGTGTCATTTTTAGAAAGGTCATTTAGATTAAAAGTATAAATATTTTCATACTTATGACCTTCAAAAATAATTTTGTTGTCAATTGAGTTTTCAATAATACACTTAACATGATCAAATACAATCTTGTGGTCTTTGTCATAAAGTTGGCTTATGTTAAGAAGGTTATATTTCAAACCATCAATAAACAAAATATTTTCAATAGAAAGGGAAAAATTTTTACCAATACAACCAATTCTTATGATTTTGACCTTGCTATTGTCACCAAATGTCACAAATCCACTATTTTTAGGCATGAGAGAGGCAAATATCAATTTGTCACCTATCATGTGTCTTGAGTAGGCACTATCAAGATACCACATCCCTTTTTTACATGAGGATTTGAGACACGCTTGTAAAGAAAATTAAATTTTGATTTTTGGTACCCAAATTTTCTTGGATCCTTTGGTGTTAGTTACATGTGGGTGTGTTCCCTTTGGAACCCAAACTCTTTTAGCAGATAAATCAAAAGATTTTATATGTGGACAATGTGAAACAATGTGTCCATACTCATAACAATGAAAGCAAGTTGCATTGGAGTGATTTGAGGATGCTTTAACAAAGATGTTGCTCAAAAACTTTTATTTCTTTTTTGGTTGGTATCCAATCCTAGTTCTGTGAAAAACACATTTTTGCATTCCAAGAAATTTTTTCAAATTTTCTTTTCCAAATGTAAACTTATACATTGCTTTTGTAAGATCATCAAATTTTTTCTTTTAAGACTTGGTTTTCATCTTTCAAAGACAAAATCTGTTTTAATAGCAAAAGTTTTTTTATCTTTTAAAGTCTCAATTTCATATGATGAGGAAAGAACTAACTTTTAAAAAATTGAATTCTTAGCACCCATTTTTCTTAATTCATCATGCAAATCTTCAAATACAATTTGTAATTCTTCTAAAGAGAAATGGTCATTTGTTACCTCAGCATCTTCTTTGGTCATGAGACAAAGGTTGGCAACTTAATTTTTTTTTTTTTCATCCTCAAAGCTACTATCACCACTTTCACCACATGCCACCAACATTACCTTCTTGAATCCTTTCTTGAAGTATTTCTTGAGTTGAGGTTACTCGATTTTCATATGTTCGGGCTTCTTACATTCGTAGCATATGATCTCTTCTTTCTTGTGTTCTTTTTTGAATTTGTTAGATTCACCCTTGAACTTGTTGAGCTCTCCTTTGTGCCTATCTTTTTTGAAAAATCTCCTTTCTCTTTGTTTCTTGTTTTTAAGAAACCTTTTAAACTTTCTTGTGATGAGGGTCATGTCTTTATTTTAATCACTAGAGGAGTCTTCATCAGATTCTTCATCAAGGGAGGATGATTTGAATGTTATTCCCTTCCTTTTTTTGTCGTCATCTTCATCATCTATTTTGATGTTTGTCTCATGAGTCATGAGAGATCCAAGAAGCTCCTCCAGGCTAAGTATATTGAGATCATTGGCTTCTTGAATGGCGGTGACGTTTGCTTCTCAACTTTTAGGCATGCACCAAAGGATCTTTTTCACCATCTCTGCATTAGACTAGATCTTTTCAAGAGATTTTAATCCATTTATGATGTCAGTTAATCTAGTAAATATTTCAAAAATAATTTCATCATGCTTCATATTAAATAATTTTTAATTATAAACTAGCATGCTTATCTTAGATTTTTTGACTTAATTGGTTATGACTTGATTGGTTCCCTCATGTGTAACCTCAAGTCTATCCCAAATCTCCTTGGCGGTGTCACAGGTGGAGATCCTATTGAACTCGTTGAGGTCAAGAGAGCAATACAAGAGATTCGTAGCATTGGCATTCTTTTGAATCTCCCTTATGTCACCTTCGGTCCATTCACTTTCAGGTTTATGGACAATTACCCCTTCTACAATCTTGGTAGGTGATTTTGGTCAATTCATGATTACTCTCCATAGGTCATAGTCTACAGTTTGAATGTAAATTCTTATTCTAGCCTTTTAATAATTATAATTTGTTCCATTGAATAAATGGGGTCGATTAGTGGACTGATTTTCAGATTGAATAAGTCTGATGCTAGTGGTTGTCATGAAAATTCTTAAATGGTTAAATAAAAAATAAGAACCCAAGTTCGAATACCAATTGTTAGTCCTAGGCAACCTAAGATGGGGGTGTATTAGATTTTAAAAATAATAATAATAATTTTTAAAAAAAAAATTCAAAATTTTTTAATTTTACAAGCAAATATAGTAAGTATATCAAGAACTAAAGTAATAAAAAAATTAAAGAGGAAAGGGAGAGATAAAATGAACCGGACACGAAGATTTATAGTGGTTCGGCTTCTTCCAAACCTACGTCCACTACTCAAGACTCCCCTTGAGAATTTTCACTAAGATAAAATGCTTCACG
>JAULJZ010119577.1:0-11266 GCA_032270985.1 Heliamphora pulchella
ATATATATATATATATATATATATATATATATATATATATATAGTCCATGTGTATATGAAAAAAAAATGAAAAAACAGAAGAAAGATGAAATTAAGAAGGAACAGCAAGGGCAACATGCTGTTGATGTTTGTTTGTGTGTGTGTGTGTTTTTGTGTGTGTATATATACACACACAAAAACAAGGTGAATGATCCAAAGGCAGGAAACTCAAAGGGATCCACGCATAAGGCAAAGAGAAACTCCCGAACTAGAAGATACCGAACAAGGCGCAAAATCCTATAGTTTGAGTCACCCTCAGAGGCGGAGACGCAAGGTACCCGAGGAGAGCCTAAGGAGTTCTAGGTGAACTGATACCATTGGAGCTGAATCAACTCGGTCAAGCTCTCAAAGGGTAGCTCGGACCGAACTAGACCAAAATGCAGCATGGTGGTGGCTGAACAGCCCAGGATGTAGTGCAAAAGGCCCTTGAGCAAATCTCAGTATCACCATTAGCCAAGGTCATTTAGATTGCAGATTCACCACATAAGTTTTTTCTGCCAAAGCTTGAGATGTATGATGGAAAGACAGATCCAGTAACCCATATTCAGCAATATAAACAAGCAATGACACTCTGAAGCGGGAACGATGCACCCCTGTGCTGCATGTTCCCATCCAGTTTAGGAGAAACAGTCCTTAGTTGGTTCCACAAGCTACCACTCCATTCCATAGTAAATTGGCAGCAACTAGCTGAATCTTTCACTATTCAGTTCATTACCAATAGTAGACAGCCGAAGAGCTTTGACACGTTACTTGTCCTATGAAAGAATGAGGGCAAAACAATTCGGGTATATGCTCGGCGTTATCAGGAAGCATATAACGAGATAGAAGATTGCAGCAAGCAGCTAGCTGTGGCATCCTTCAAAATAGGGCTGCCTCCACAAAGCCGTTTGAGACAATCCCTCACCAAGAATACCATATCCACTATGTCTGAATTATTAGTGAGAATCAAGCAACATGCAAAGATTGAGGAAGATATAAGTCAAGCCGAATAGAGTGTCACATCAGTCAAACAACCTAAGAGGAAGGATAAAAAACGAAAAGACTAGAGGTCCAAGAAGGAGTCCTAGGAGAAAAAAAAGTCAACAGCCTACCAAGCCCTGCAAATAGTGTTCAAAGAACCTGTGCACAAACTCTTGGACTGGATAAAAAATAAGCCTTATTTTTAATGGTCGCCAAAGTTGATTGGGGATCCGAACAGACAAGATCAGAAGCGAAAGTATCACTACCACCGAGATCACGGCAACCTGACTGGGGAATGCCAAGCGTTCAAAAAACACGTGGAGGATTTGGTTCGAGCAGGGCACCTCCTGGAATTCATTGAATCCAAAAAAATCGCTTAAGAAGAAAGAACCCATGTACTAGACCAAAGGCCCAAACAAAGAGATGCTCCTTTCGGGGTGGTAAAGATGATTCATGGCACTACTGAGCCAATTACCTGAGTAGTTATTCGGCATCAAGCCAGGACTCTGGCCCACACAATGAAAGTGGATGAGGGCAAATGTCGAAGAACAGAGGAGAACTTCAGCCAGAACCAGATGCAAGAGATTAACTTTTCAAACGATGACCTCATGGGAGTACAGCAACCCCACAATTATGCCTTGGTACTGACTTTACGCATTGCCAACTACGACGTAATGTGAGTATTGGTGGACTAGGGGAGTTCGATTGACATCATGTATTATAGCCTATTTTAGAAACTGGGACTAAAAGACTCAGCACTCAAGAGATGCATGACTCCACTGATCGGCATCAGCACAGACCCAGTGTAGCCAGTAGGAAGGATAACTACGCCAGTAAAGGTTGGGTTTGCAACGGTAAACACTGAATTCCTAGTTGTCAATCAACTTTCTATTTACAATGCTATTGTAGGCAGGACATGGATACATAGCTTGGGAGCAGTCCCCTTAACCTACCACCAATTCCTCAAGTTTTAGATAGGAAAGGAAGTAGTTGAGATCAAGGGAGATCAGCATATAGCAAGGCAGTGCTTCCTAGCAACAATAAAAAATAGAGAACGGTATCCTGAGGTGAAAACCATAGAGGTGGATGATGGCCCAACAATCTATGACTATAGCCGAACAGCAAAAAAAAAAGGTAGTTGAAGATTTGAAGAAAGTTAGTAACTTTCCGGAGGATTCAGATTAGTATTTTTTGCTCGGGACAAACATGACCGAACAAGAAGAAGCCGAATTGATGGAATTGTTAAAAGAAAATAAGGAGATTTTTGCATGGACGCCCTACAAGATGCCAGGAATAGATCTCAAAGTAATCAGTCTTCGAGTAAACGTGGATCCCCAAAGGAAGCCAGTAATGCAGAAGCCTAGGAAGTCTGCCCCACATCATGTAGAAGTAGTAGTAGAAAAGGTTTAACGACTAAAAGAAGCAGAAGCAACCAAAGAAATTCATTATCCTACCTGGTTGGCAAACGTAGTAGTGGTCAAGAAAAAGGACGAAAAATGGCGAGTATGTGTTAACTTTACCAACTTAAACAAAGTCTGTCCCAAAGACTGCTTCCCTTTATCCCGAATAGATCGACCCAATAGCAGGGCATAAGAGAATGAGTTCTTGGACGCATACAGGGGATACCATCATATAGTTATGTACCCCCAAACATAGAAAAGGCAACCTTTATTACTCCTCGGGGTATATACTGCCATCGGGTAATGCCGTTTGGACTCAAGAATGTAGGAGCCACTTACCAAAGGCTTGTTACCAAGATGTTTGAGGATTTGATCGACAAAACCATAGAGATTTACATCGACGACAAGGTGGTAATGACCAAACTCCCGAGTAAACACCTGGACGAACTAAGGAAGACCTTCGAAATTCTCAAAACTTACGGACTTAGGTTTAACACTTCTAAGTGTGCCTTTGGAGTAAGCTTTGAAAAGTTCTTAGGTTTCTTAGTGACTCACAGGGGAATAGAGGTAAACCCCGAACAAATCTCAGCTATCCAGAAGCTGAAGAGCCCAGAAAATCTAAAAAAGGTCCAAAAGTTGACTAGGATGGCTGCAGCACTCAATTGGTTCATAAGCTGAGCTTCTAATCGGTACTATCCATTCTTCAAGACAATGAAGAGGGCAAACTAGTTCATTTGGAATGAAAAAAGTGAGAAAGCCCTTACTGAGCTAAAACACTATATGTCCTCCTCATCGCTACTGACAGTACCAAACAGTGTCGAAATACTATTTTTATACCTCGCAGTATCAAGTCGAACTGTCAGTACTGTTCTTTTGAGAGTGGAGGACAAAGTCCAAAGGCTAGTCTACTATATGAATAAGGTACTTCTTAATCCGAAAATAAGATATTTTCCATTGGAGAAGCTGGCCTTGGCCCTTATTATCGCGTCACGAAAGCTGATCCACTACTTCAGAGCTCATCCAATCAAAGTAATCACCGAATACCCTCTCCAGGCCTTGCTTCGAAAAGCAAATTTCTCAAGAAGGGTTGCGAGATGGACTGTAGAGCTCGGGGAGCATGATATCACATTCTGCCCAAGGACAGCCATTAAGGGATAGGTCTTGGCCAACTTCATTGTCGAATTCAGCTAGGAAGAGTGCTCGGGTGATATTGGGGGGTAGGACACCGAGCAAGTCACTCGAGGAGAAATAGAGCCAGGTACCACATGGAAATTATACGTGGATGGTTCATCATGCAGTAGGGGCACAAGGGCAAAAATCGTGCTCTATAGCCCTGATGAAATCCTCATAAAGAGGGCAATTCGTCTTGATTTTCAAGCCACAAATAACAAAGCGACATATGAAGCCCTGTTAGCCGAACTTCGAGATATCAAGGAATTCAAGGCCCAGAAAGTCAAGATCTTTTGTGATTCACAGTTGGTTGTAAACAGTTCAAGGGAGAATACGCAGCCAGAGATGACAGATTGTAGGCATATGTTCGGCTTGCACAGCAACTAGCCAAGGACATCCCGTACTACGAGATCATTCAGCTCTTGTCCAAAGAGAACAGCCATGCAGATTCTTTGGCATGCCTTGCATCAACTGTAAGTTATGAGGAAAGATGGGTAATCTTTGTGAAAATCCTTTAACAGCCAAGCACAGTCACCCCCGAAGAGAAGCAGGTCTGCTATTCGGAGATAAGTTCAAGTTGGATGGATCCCATAAGAGATTATCTAATCAAGAACGAGTTTCCATCAGATCAAAAGGAAGCTCGGATGATAAGAAAAAAGGTGACTATCTAGGTCTCTAGTTCAGAGGATCTTTACAAGAAGTCCTCACAGGGCCCTACCTATTTTGTGTACACCCAAACAAAATTCAAGATCTTCTTTTCAAAATACACGAAAGGATTTGTGGAAGCCATACTGATGGAAGGTCACTGGCCCACCGAGTAATTTCTCAAGGCCATTGGTGGCCTTATATGTAAAAAGATGTATAACAGTATGTCCAGAAGGGTGAAAAGTGTCAAAAATTCGATTTAAACATATACGTCCTAGCCGAGGACCTTTCGTTGACCAATCCTTGGCCCTTTACGCAATGGGGGTATGACATAGTGAGCCCCTTCTCAAGAGCCACAAGTAATAGAAAATACTTACTGGTAGCTACGGATTACTTTACAAAATGGGTGAAGGCAGAACCCTTGGCCAATATCAGAGATGTTGACGTCAAAAGGTTCACGTGGAAGAATATTATTATTCGATTTGGCATTCCTCGAGCAATCATTTCTGATAACGGCATTCAGTTCGATAGTTTGGTATTCAAGAACTTCTGCTCAGGCCTAGGCATCAAGAATTACTTCTCTACCCGGCATACCTACAAAGTAATGGGCAGACTGAAACCATGAACAAAACCATCATTGATGGACTCAAGAAAAGATTGGACGCTTGTGGCGCCAGAATTTTGGGATTTTTAAAAAATAGTCAAAAATAAGGGAATTCAAAGATGTTTAAAAAATATTTTAACACCTTAAAAGCCAAATTTTAAAAATTTCTTTTGTTAAAAATAGAGTCGCCACTTAATTTTTGAGAAAAACTAAGAAAAACAAAAATGGCTACCGATCTTTAAAACGTTTAACCAGAGAGAGAAGGTTTGGGGGCTAAGGTACGAATCGAAAAAAGTGTTACGCATTCCATTCGCCCAACCTTAAGATTGGCATCTACTAATCATCATTGATTTTAATAAAAAATTTTAAATGCATGCAAATAAAGAAAGTTGGAGACAAAGAGAGAACATCCAAAATCAAATATAAAAAATACATAACATACGTATATAGAACGCCAAATAAAACAAGTGTTAAAAGAAAAATTCTAAGTACTACAACTTGTAATTTTCATCTAAAGGATATATGGAGCAAACTCACATGCAATCTCACCAAAATAACCTAAATTATCAGATTCAAATAAAAGAACAAAAATATGCTAAAAATTTACTAAAATTACCTAACCATGAATTGTTACAAAACAAGTTAAACTATTCTAAACACAATTAAAAAAAGTAACTAAAACATGTATATTGTTAAAATAAACTAGATTAGCACTAACATGATAAATTTTTAATAAAAATAATGCTAAATGCAAAATGCAAAATAAAATATACATAAAAAATCCTATATTAAAAAGAAAGTTTACTAACAAAAAAATTAAAATGAAGGTGTTATGACAAAAGAGAACTTAAGATTTAAAGATAAATGAAATAAAGAAAAAATTTATATAAGGAAATTATGCTAAAATAAAAAGGATAGAAAATGTTATTAAACTATTGAAAAAGAGAATCTAACCATTTACATTATATATTTTAAAAGAGACAAAAGAAAATAAAACAAAAGAAAAACAAAAGAGAAGAAAATTATTATAATAAGAGAAAATTTATACTACCATTTAAAGATGAAAATTAACTTTAAAGACTTTTTATGTTTTTTAGGTTTTATAAAATGAAAGAAAATAATGTTAACATTAACAAGAAAAAGAAAAGAAAAGAAAAATAAAGCTAATCAATAAAAGAGAAAGAAAGAAAAGAGAAAAAAACTTTACAAGAAAATTAATGCTAATAAATAAAATACTATATTGCAAAAGCTAGTAATAAAGAAAAGAAGATAAAACGCTAGAAAAGAAAACTACATTAATATTAAAAGAAAATAAAAAAAATAAATGCTTGTAAAGAAGATTACATTAATGCTAAAAGAAAAGAGAATAAATGCTAGAATATTAAATTAACATAAAAATAAAAGAAAAGGAAAGGAATGAAATACTGGAATTAAATTGATGTAATATTGATAATTACAACCATTTTTATATAAGTACTTAGATTATAACAATTAACAACATTAATAAGTTGTAATTGTCAAAACATGTTAGCACTAATTAATAAATAAAATAATGACAATGTGCTAAGTGTGAAATGTGGGTAAGTTAACAACTAAGAAATAAACAAATTACATAAGACAAATTAAATAACAAACAAGCTTAACTATGTCAACGGAAGAAACATGTAAATTGAAATTAAACTTAGCCCGATTACTCCAAAAGAGAAAGAATTGAGCTAGAAGGACTGGAGATCCAATCAAAGTACCTAGATTACTAAGGAATCCTTAAGTCGGGGAATGTGCTTCAATAGTCCAATCCTCGGGTAATGATCCAAGTTAGGGTTTCAGAACTTCGGTATTGGAGGCTTGGCTCTCGATATTTCAGCAGGAATTCGGCGTCGGGGCTCGGAATTGCTCAGTGACTCGGCAGCGCTTCTCTCACTAAATCTCTTTCTAAAATCCTGTCCTGAAAACGTACGCTGAGGTATAGTATTTATAGAATTCTTCAACCTATGAGATGCTGACACGTTTTGGGACACGTCAGGCAATTTGGAGTTGGCGGTCGCTAGGTCATGAGTTGGCGGTCGCCATGTTTGAAAAGGTTCCACAAGTTTCTATTGGCGGTTGCCACAATTCAAGTTGGCGGTCTCCAGGTTGAAAGTGGCGGTTGCCACTTTTAGCTAGGGTTTCCAAGAGCTTCTATTGGCGGTCGCCATAATGAACATGGCAGTCGCCACAAAAAGTGAAAGTTTTCAAAAGGTTCTATTTGTGGTCGACATAATGCAAGTTGGTGGTCGCCAGGTTGGAGGTGGCGGTCGCCACTTTTGGCTAGGGTTTCCAAGAGGTTCTATTGGCGGTCGTCGCAATGAACATGGCGGTCGCCACATTTGGGATAACTTGCATAGCAAGTTATTGGTGGTTCAATATAATTTCATTGGTATGAAGGTTTAAGGTTCAAATACCGAGTTTGGATCATTTTTCAAGGATCGTACTAAGGCACCATTCTAACTATTTTCTTCATTGGATTCACCTAAGATTGGGCGGGGTCAAATTGGGGTGTCTACAGTTGCCCTTCTTTGATATAACTTGCTTAGCAATGCGTGATGCATATTATATCAAAGATCCAAAGACAACAGCCATTGGCCAAATCGTCAATCTTAGGCCATAAACACACAAGCATGCATATGATGTTGGTCGTACTAGAATTTCCATCGAGCTGCCTACGTACCCCTTTATTAGGGATTAGACCAAAACGTTGTTTCTGGGACAAAATGCAAGGATGCAAGATAAGAAACGTGATGCAAATGCTAACATAAACAGATGCTAATATGATGCAGACACTGGTATGGACATTGATGGGAATAAACAAATCCTAGAGATCGAGTCAAGATCTAAAAGGAGCATAAACAGGTGATTCAAAGATTGACTCAAGAACTAGGAACTCAGCTAGGGATAAGATATTAAAAAGGATCGAGTCAAGAACCTAGGAATGACCTTAACAGGAGAGGCAACAGCGAATCGATCGGTCGAGTTAAGACCTAACAACCCAGAATGATAACGGGATAAGGATAACTAAAAAATTGAGTCAAAACTTTGAAATTATCCTCATCGAAGGAGTGACTACGGATTAATAGGTCGAGTCAAGACCTAAAAATTCAGGACAAAATATGGGATAAAAATAATTAAAAACCGAGTCAACGCTTAAAATTAAATTTATCAGAAGGAGAGACCATGAGTTAATAGGTCGAGTCAAAATTTAAAAATTCGAGACGAAGCACGAGATAAAAATAATTAAAAGTCGAGTCACGGCTTAAAATTAAGTTTATTGGAGAGAAAACCACACAAAAATTTGCTACGAGCCGCCCACGGACTCCATCGCTGCTGACGTACTTCTTCGGGAGCCAAACCAACACATCTCCCGCCAGCGCCCTTCGGTAGGTTCTCTATCCTTGCTTATTCAGTTGTCAAAGCACGTTTTTATGATATATGAAACGTAGACACATGCTTAGGATCCCACATATGGTATGATAATGTGATTTGACATGATGATGATAAATGATTATGAATGATGGTGATTGCTGCGAGATTTGTACCAAAAATCTTAACTTAGGTACCCGTACAATAGAGATTAAAACAGTAAGAACACTAGGATTTGAACAAACAATAAAATGGACAATTATTTTAGTGAAAATCTCAAAAATAAAGGGCTTGATGATTTTTTATTTTTATTTTTAGGAAAAATATAAAAGTTAAGGGGTTTTTTTTTTCATTTTATTTTTGGAGCTAAATCTAAGGAAAAATTTTTTGCTTTTATTTTTGGGGCGTGAAAACTAAAAAGAGAATTTATATCAAAATTTTTAAAAATTAAAGGCAATTTTTTCGAAAATCCTGAAATCTTTTGGGGCAAATTTTTAAAAATCATAAACTCTAAAAATTTAAAGGGTATTTTTAAAAAATCTAAAAAATTAGGAAAAGTTTTTAGAAAATCTTAAAAAAATTTGGAAAAATCTTAGAAAATGAGGAAAAATCCTAAAGAATTAGAAAATTAGGAAAATTTTGAAAAATCTTAAGAAAATTTAGGAATGATTTTGGAAAAATCTAGAAAATTTAGGAATGAATTTGGAAAAATCTAGAAAATTCTGGTAAAATTTTGAAAAAAATCTAGAAAACTTTGAAAAATCCTACAAATTTAGCAAATCCTAGAAAATTTTGAAAAAAATTTCAAAATTTTTTTTTAGAAAATTTGGGAAAATCAAGGAAAATTTTTAAAAATCCGAACAAATTAGGAAAAATTTTTAGAAAATTCCAGAAAACTAGGAATTTTTTTTAAAAAAATCGGGACAAATTTTCAAAAATCCTAACAAATTAGAAAAAATTTTAGACAATCCTAGAAAGTTAGAAAATTAGGAAAAATGGGCAAAACACAAAGAAGAATTTTTTTTTCTTTTTTTTTGGGAAGAACATTAACACGAAATGATAGGGATTTGCCTGGCGCAGTAGAGCTCGGGTTCCTAGCCTTCTACTATGACGTGCTAGGTTTTCTTGGCGAAACAGGGCTTAGGGTGCCTAGTCTTCTAGGGCTTGAGAGATTTACTTGGCTCAGCTTAGGGTGCCTAGTCTTTTAGGCTTGAGGTTCCTAGTCTTCTAGTAGGACGTGCTGGGTTTGCCTGGCGCACTGGGCTTAAGGTGCCTAATCTTTAGGGTTTGAAAGATTTGCCTGGTTCACCAGGGCTTAAGGTGCCTAGTCTTCTAGGGCTTGAAAATTTTGCCTTGCGCACTAGGGCTTAAGGTGCCTAGTCTTCTAGGGCTTGAGGGAACCAAAGGGTCATCACACATACACGAACCCAGGGTTTTTATTGCTTTCAGCAATTCTCTGCATACCTCTTACTTGGTCTTCTCTTTATATATTTTCTGCTTGTCTTCTTCTTTTTAGGCTGGCTATTACATCAGAGGCTTCGGAGGTTCTGCCTCCGGGAGGTGTTAGAGTGGTACGATCCCCTCCCTGCTCCCAGCCAGGCTATCATCGATGTCTCCGGCTTTGTTCGATTCATACCCCTTCTAGGTGGGACAAGCAACGACCGGGTCTGGCTGACAGCCTTGGCTGAGCGATGGTGGGATACCACCAACACTTTTCACTTCACCACCTTCAAGGCTACTCTGACACCTCTGGACTTCTCTCTCATCACGGGCATCCGAGTAAGAGAAGCCCCCATTCCGTTCGATCCATCCATTGCTCGATCGGTCGACACGCTGTTGTACTTTCTTAGACCTATCCACGTTCAAATGAATAGAGATCAGGTTCGATACACCTGGTTCTTTGAGCGGTTCAGACATTTCCACTGCACCGATCCCCGCCACTTCGAGTGGGTCACCCAGGGATTTTTGATGTATATGTTTAGTACCTCCTTCTTCTCGAACAAGGAGAATACCATTCATTTACATTACCTAGGCGCCCTGGCTCGTCTGGATCGGATCGCTTCATATGACTGGGAAGGAGCTGCTCTCGCCACTCTCTACGGCTTCATGCAGACTCTGACCCGTTTCCCCTAAGAGCTCAGCATAGGAGGATACTAGAGGGCCTGGGAGGTATGATTTAGTTTCTGCACTTTTTTATTCGTTTTCGTTCTTTGTTATCCATTATCTGCTTACTGACATCTTCTTCTTTGCAGTTGTGGACTTATGAGTTCCTCAGGCTTCATGTCCCGGTGAACTCCGCGGTAGACCCTCTAGTCATTTCCTGTGCAGCCTGGTGGTCCCGAGGACTGAAGGGGAAGAAGGCTGGGCAGAAGGACATTGATCGCTTCCAAGTATCATTGGACCGGCTGACCCCTAATCAGGTATCTATACTTGTTGTTCTCTATATCATACTGCTCACTGTATTGTCCATTGTATTGCACTGTACTGTTTCTGTTCACACGGATCACTACACACATTGATTATCATACTGTACTGCATTCACTGCTCACTGTTTATTGTTTTGTACTGTACTTTGAATTGCTGCAAGTTCACTGGGATGTCTGGCGATGGGTAGAGGATCGGGCTAGTGCAGATCTGATGCGCAGTCAGGACCTCACCTCGAGGCGAATTCTACTGGAAGGTCCATTTGGTTGGGAGTACTATCTTTGCGAGCGAGTAGTCTGCTAATCGCTTGGCCTAGATCACTTCCGTATACCGATGGTTCCTTCAGTGCGCATGTGCCAGACCGATCTCTTTGGTCGCATCGACTTGCTGCTGGAGATGGTGGGGACTCACTGTTAGGAATGTATACTGAAAAGCCATACTTTTTAGATTTTTTATTCCTGATCACTGTCATATTAATGAGAAACATTTGAGATATTTTTGCATTCGTGATTTTATATTTATATTTGTGATAAATGAATGCATAGTCCGTTTATTCTGTCCAGTATTTGACTCGGTGCATGCTGCACGAAAGATCGGGTCATAGGTTCTGACAGATTATACAGGTAGG
>JAULJZ010119588.1:0-11266 GCA_032270985.1 Heliamphora pulchella
TATATATATATATATATATATATATATATATATAGAGAGAGAGAGAGAGAGAGAGAGAGAGAGAGAGAGAGAGAGATTCTCTTACTTTCTGGCATCACTTAAAAATAATAAATATGTAAATATAAAATAACTCTAACTTTCTACACTCCACATAGCTTTCCACTTTTTATATAATTTCTCACATAAAACTTTTAAAACATCATTTTCTTTAATTTTTTTATTTTTAAAATATTTGACACTACATAATTAAAAATAATTATAAAAATAAATTACATATCTAGTTTATAATAATGTTACTATCTTATTATAGTAAATCTTATTTACTGAGTGCTTACTATTTAAAGTATCATCATTTTATTAGTTTATTGAGAACCCACCACTCATATTTATCCAATTATTTTGTTCAAATGGCATGACCGGTAATACCACAAATCCCTTACAGTGGTGTTTGGCTAAGTTTTTGGGATTATTTTTTAGCTTTTTATTACTAATTTTAGTAATATGTTATATTTTTTTTAAATACTGATCACAAAATTACAAAGATTTTATTTAATAAATAATTAATTTTAATTACAAATTAATATATTTATCAAACAATCACAACTTTTATTATAAATTATAATTTATAAATTATTAGTTTAATAATAATAAACACCACCTAGAGATCATACAATCACTATCACAATAAGAAGTCCTCATATTTATGAGCGGACCCTAAACATAGAGTTCATTTGATAGCTTGATATTAAGTCGATTTTTTGATTTAAATCACTTTAAGTTAAAATTTTAAAAAATTAAAAAATTTATTTAGTTGAAAAAATAGTGATTTTTAAACCACAAAAAAATCAAATAAGTTCAATATAAAATTTTATGATTATCTTTCAGTCTAAAAGAGTTAAAGTATAATTGTTTGGTTGGAATTTGCGTAATTTTATATATACAAGGGAAAAATTAAAAATTACTTTGAAAAAAGTCAAAAAGCCAAAAAGTCAAAAAATTAAAAAACAACTAGACTTAAAGCTAGGGGTTAAAAAACGAGATTTTTTTGCTTTTAAACTTTACGTCAAAAGTCAAAGGACCGATTTTAAACCGACTTAAAACCAATAGCCAAACAAAAGCATACTCTCAAAAATTGCCGTAATTAGTTTTGTAAAATACCGCACCATGTGGCCATGCTTCATATAACATTGAATAATTTTTCCTCTTAGCTAGTTTCATTGTGGTTGGCAAAATTATTGTTATTAATTTTTAATTTTTTATCATTAATTTTAATTATATACAATAATTCTTCTCAAATTTCACAATTTTTACTAGAAGTTATAATTATTATCTTTTATTTCAATTGTAAAATTATAATTTTTAACAAACACACATAATTTTTATTATAAATTATAATTTATAAGATATTAGTTTCAATAATGACAAACACGATCCTTGTCCGATATCCATATATCAAACCCACAGTATGTGCTAGGACTTTTTTGAGAAGATTAAATTGTATAAAATAGCATATTTTCGCACATATTTAGTTTTATATAATATTTAGATTAGTTTTTTATTTTGTATTATATCAATATGACTTACATAATAAATAACATGGTATTAATGTAAAGTTTAGTCACATTAGTCTTATCCATTATTCGCCATACTTACGATTATCTTTTTTGATCACAACTTTAATTCCATTAATATGCCCAAATAATAATTTTTCACCCAAAGATAACAATGCAATACCTCATTTTTTACCCCACTCTAATACCATCTAAAAATACACAAAAGACAATGAATTTACATGGTTCGATTATCAGTGACTTACGTCGTGAAAAATGACAAGAAGCGACCTTATTCGTAGATTACAGTATTATACAATACATGCTACCAATATAGAAAACAATTTCATAACGTAAGCAATTAAATATAGAATGAAGTTCTATAAAATTAGCAATTAATAACCAAAATCCGTCATAACGATATCACAGAATATTTTTTTTTTAATGGCAACCAATAAGCTGTGTCCCTCCCAAAAATTTGCTAATCAAAAACGGTGTACAAAAGAATATAATAAAATATTCTAGTTTTGCCCTTCTAATCCCACAAACAAACAGGACCTTATTCTTGGAGTGATTTTCGTTTATTTTTTACGGAATTACGGTGACATATTTTAATTATGTAAATTATCCATTGTAAAGTTTATTGGAAATATTATTTATATAAAAATTTAAATTAGTCGAATATTAATAATCTCATGGACAGATTACATTGTTCTTAACACAATGGATGGCGTGTATGATTTTGAAGTAGACTGTATAGTTTATAAAAAAAATAAATAAATAAAATCTAACTATATAGGTGGTGTTTAGTATTATTGAAACTGATAGTTTATTGATTGTAATTTGTAGCAGAAATTATGAGTGTTTGGTAAATATTGTAACTTGTAATTGAAATAGAAAAAAAAATAATTAATAAATTGTAGCAGAAGTTGTTTGTGTTTGGTAAAACCTATAAATTATAGTCAAAATTAGTAGTAGAAATCTAAAAGCTATTAACAGTATTTTTGCCAAAAACTTGGTAATTGATGTTCAATCAAATTAATTTTTTATGTAAATGATTTTTTTAACGTGTTTAATAATATAAATAATTTAAATTATCGAAATTAACTTACCATAAAAACTACAAACGATAAATGGAGAGCTCTCCATTTATTTGAGAAATTAAAAAGATAAGGATCTGCGTAAGGGACATTCACACGAAAACAACTAAAGCTAAACAACAATTCGCTCCATTTTTCTTACTTAAATCAAAAATTATAGTCAGAAAAAATTTAAGAACATAGATTTAAACCAGAAGCACATGCAAATGACCGTTTCTTACTGGAAAAAATATTGTTTTTTTATTTTTTTAAACAAGTTATATTTTTATTGATGAAAAGTAGCGATTGTGGCGCTGTTTGGGCTAATTTTCATAACTTTTGCTTATTTTTTGTCTTTTTGAACTTTTTTTTTTATTTTTTGATTAAAATCTTTTATTTTCCCAAATTATCTCGATGAGATGAACTGAAAAAATAAAAATATTTGATTAAAAGAGAAAAAAATATTAACTAAAAACAAAAATAAGTAACCTAGAATTTGGCTTATTGGTTTATTTTAACTTATTTTTGTATTTTTTAAACTTTTTTTATATTTTGGTAAAAAAATTATTTTTCGACTAGTATTGATGAAAAAAGTCAAGAAGTATAATAGTTTAATTATATGATGAAAAAAATTATTAAATTAAGTCAAAAATAAGCCAAAAAAAATTAAGTAAATAAATACTTATTCCAAATGGAACTTATCATTAATTTTGTAATTTAAATCTTCACGTAGTTGAACTGTTAAGGTAAATTAAATGAATTAGATTTTTCCGATAAAAAAATGAATTAGATTTTTTTATCAAACATACGTATATATGTTAAGTCATTAATTGTTTCAAAAATTTAAGTTATTAAAAAATGGGTACAATAATATATATATATATATATATATAGAGAGAGAGAGAGAGAGAGAGAGAGAGAGAGAGAGAGAGATTTGCAGAGAATTTGGGAGAAAGATCTCTGGAGAAGAAAAGAAAAGATGGGCTCCAAACATCAAAAAGAAATTATCCAGTCCGACTCATAGCTAGCACAACAACCTGAGCCGATAGGCTTTTGGTTTGTCGCATCAAAAGTACTGGTTTTCTCGGGATGCCCTGATGTAATATGCAGGTGCGTGCCTCGTGGAAAATCTAGGTGTGACATTTCTCATCAACTGGAGAGCAAGCTATTGCAAGTTGATCTCCTATGTCTTTAAATTGTTGTTATTTTTTACCAAAACTTCATTTCTAGAAAGTTTGTTCTTCATTTGATGGATGTTTGATCGAGATAATGTAGTAAGCTTCTTCTTACGATAAATCAATAACTTGCAACTTATTCGTTGTCATACCGTACCAAAAATAATATGTAAAAACTTAAAATTAAGAACTATTTGGTAGATAGCATGTCACGTCCCAAAACTCAGGTCACGTGAACCGCCTATGAAAAATCCATTTTTAGACACCGAGATCTATCAAAACAGCCTGAACCCATACGGATTAAGAACATACGTTTAAAAAGGATTTGAAACCCTAGAGAAAAGCACCCATAAGGGTTTATTTTGAGTAAAAGAACTCAAAAAGGCATGGTCATGGTCTCCTAGAGCTAAGTTTTAAAATAAACAAAGAAAATTTTCAAAAGTTGTTCAGACCGCTCGATCGCTCAAAAGACCGCTTAAGCGTTCCCTCTGCACTATGTTTTCCACCGCTGAAAAAACAAAACAACTGAGAGTGTGTTTTTACCCCTCGATAGACCGCTCGAGCGGTCCATTGAGCGGTCTGGCTCTGAACCAAAACTTTCAAAACTCAATTTTATCTCTCAACACTTAACCATTTTTCACCTTTTTTGAAACCCTCAAGGCAACAACCAAGCTATCTAAAACAAGCTAAAACAAGGTTCAAAACTCTCCTTAAGATACATGATTTGACATTAAACATAAAATCCATCGAAAAACGTTTGTTATAACATTGAAACCAACTGGGCGAATACTACATCATGCAAACCCAAAAAATAACAACCAACTCATGGTCTCTCTCTCATCGTCATACAACCATGCAAACATCAAAATTAAGGTCTCATAGCTTACAAAACATGTTCCTTCAAGTACTAGACATGGTACGAACATTATAAGTACAAATAGCAAAAATGATATGAACAACCGTACAACAAAACTAAAGGTTTTGTCTTTTGCCTTCCTCCGCGGTTTCTCAAGATCAAGCTATATGATCTTTTTCACCTGCAATATTTTAAATCCAACGACGTGAGTTGAAGCCCAATAGGAATAGACTATCATGAATTAAAAACATAACATGCAATCATGGATTATATAAACAACTAGACTACACAAGTCTCAAACGGTTTTTCATCCCCCCTACCACAAGTTTTTATATAATCCAGTAACGTCTAACAGTTAAATAAACACACACAACACATTGTTCTCCAACCCGATTTTCACAACCGTCAAAGATTACTATGTATTGACTCTGTCGTTCCGGGGACAAAAGTAACAACTATAGACTCTTACCCATTAGCCTAAGTCTGGGGCATCTAATGACCCGCTAGGTAATGATAAGTTCTATACGTTACTACAACAACAAACGCCTCCCAATAAAAAAAATACTTCATTTACGGGAACTAACCCAAATGAGCGAAGCACCTATCTTGCGCAAGTTTTTAGATTTTTACCGAGGAGCAATTGAGGCTCACGTATACACACATTGCTACGGTACATTTATAGAATCATTAAAAAGGCACATAACATGACTATCAAAATATTTGTATGAACACAGCTATGTACAAAAGTTTAGGGCACACAACGACATTATCCATACATTCATGGAAATCAACCAACGTTTTGAAAATGATTTCCACCCTCTCCACCGGGCCATTTAAACCAAGACTCAACCCCGAGGATTAGCTCCAAACACAAAAAATCATGTTTTTGCAACAAAATCATATTCTCTTTCGATTTTCAAAACTCATTCTTTAAAAATTACATGTATACACATCCACCAACTTTGTAATAAACTATAAGATAATAAAATATTCTTTTATCCCAACTAAACAAGATTTTAACATGAAAACCCAACACCCATAGCATTTTAACAAGGTAAAAATACGTATAATCACATATAACATACTTTTAATGCTAGAGAGTCTAGAATCTTACCGTTAGGAGTTAAAACTCGAAGGTTTAACCACCGAAAAAAAACCCAAGTCGCCAAAATCAAAATCTACTTGGATGAAAGTGGAGCCCTTGGCGAGAAGAACACCGATCTACCCTCGTAAAGCTAAGATCCAAACTCGAAGCAAGCTAAAAACTAGAGAGGAGGCAAAGATTTTGGTTTGCGTATGAAGTGAAGTTTGTAGGAGAAGCTTTGGACTAAGAACCAAGGCTTGAGCTGTCATTTATAGACTTCCCGCCAGACAGGCCGCTTGAGCGGTCTAAAGATTGATCGAGCGGTCTTGTTCCAAAAAGTTTTCCAACTTTTTGCCACGCGCTCAACAAGATCAGGATTGAAACTAACATACATATTTAAGCCATTACATGCATAAAACATATAGAAACATACTTTTCTATAACGATTAAAACGATAACCATTACATCATGTATTAATATTACAAAAACAAAAGGAATCGGGTCTCACAACTCTTCCCCCTTTAAGGAGTTTCACCCCCGAAATTCACTACGAGGTCAAGAAGAAAACAATTCCGAATACCTAGCACGAACTTCGGACTCAAGCTCCTATGTAGCCTCTTCAACACTGTCATAAAGCCAAAGAATCTTGACGTATGCAATGGTCTTTCCTCTCAACACTTGTTCCTTCATATCTAAAATCTTTACGGGTTGTTCTTCAAAAGAAAAGTCTTCGTTCTCCTGCAACTCAGCCTAATCCAAGATATGTGACAGGTCAGGCTCGTATTTTCGAAGCATGGAAACATGAAACATGCTATGCACAGATGACAACTGAGGAGGTAAGGCCAAACAGTATGCCACCTCCCCAATCCTCTCAAGGATTTCAAACGGCCCAATGAAGTGCGGCGACAACTTCCCGTTACGGTCAAATCTCATCAAACCTCGACATGGCGAAACCTTCAGAAACACGTGATCCCCCACCCCAAACTCCAAAGGCCTTTTCCTTTGGTCTGCGTAATTCTTTTGACGACTCTGGGTTGTTACTAAGCGTTGGCGAATCATGGTAATCTTTTCCGTTGTCTCCCGCACCATGTCAGGTCCCAAAACTGCCGCTTCCCCCACATATGTCCAACAAACTGGCGACTTACACGGCCTGCCATACAACGCCTCAAACGATACCATCCAAATGCTAGACTTATAGCTATTATTATAGGCGAACTTTTCCAGCTACAAATGGTTCTCCTAAGAATCCCGAAAATCGAGTACACAAACTCTCAACATATCCTCTAAAATATAAATGGTACGCTCGGACTGACCGATCGTCTGAGGGTGAAAAGTAGTCCTGAAAAGCAAGTTCGTTCTCAATGCTGACTGATGACTCTGCTAAAAAGCGTGATGTGAAGTGTGGGTTTTGGTCGAAAACAATAGAAATAGGCACTCCGTGTAACCGAACAATCTCACTGGTATACAACTTACTAACCTGTCTACAGAATCTTTCACACGTATAGAAAGAAAATGTGCAGACTTTATCAGTTTGTCAACTACAATCCAGATAGCATCATGCCCCTTAGGCGATCTCGGAAGTTCATATATAAAATCCATCGTGATGTTCTCCCACTTTCATTCTCACATTGGTAATCGCTGTAGCAATCCTGCTGGTCTCTAATGTTCTGCCTTCACTTGCTGACAAGTTAGGTATCGAGAAACAAACTGAACTACATCTCTCTTCATTCCCTTCCACCAAACCTGACAGCGTAAATCATGATACATCTTGGTGCCTCCTGGGTGTACTGCAAGATGAGAATGATGGAACTCACATAACATGTTGTTATGACGCGACTCTGGCACAAACACTATCCCTACCAATCTTAGACTCTGATCCGGGTTCACAACTGTGAGATCCTGCCCCGTTTTCTTTTTACGGTGTTTTTCAACGTGTTATTTATCGTTTTAGAATTGTATGTTTATATGCGTTTTATGCATGCTCGGGTTTAGAAATGCATGTTGGGTTGGATCCTGAGGTCATTGAGCGTTGTGGTGCGAAGTTAAAAAAGAGAGGATATTTTCGGGTGGGCCAATAAATATTTAGTTTTAGATATTTTTAAAAGATATTTTCTCTCTCTCGCTTTTAAAACCCTTGAAATCTCTGCCTTATCTCTAGTCTTTAGGGGGCTCGGGACTTGATTTTTGGCAATCAGATAGTGGATCCTTGCTATCTTCACCGAGGGCTACGCGTTCATCCAGACGGAATCTCGTTTCGACGAGGTTTGTTTTCTGAGGCATCGAGTTTTTGACTCAACGAGTTAGGATCTTAGACTTTCATTTCATATCTTAAAAGAGTGTTACGTATAATTGTATGCATTTTTACCATTTTAAAATGCATGAAAAGTTGGTTTATGTTTTGAAAAGTTGGGTTTTGGTTCAAAATTGTTTTTTGATTGGATGAAACGGGTTTTGAGGCGTTTCTTTCGGTGTTTCTTTGTGATTTTGGGCTTCTGTATGTCTGAGGGTATCAAATGGGAGTTTGGTTGCTTCGATTTTTGGGTTGAAAGCTGTTTCCCGTAGCTAGGGTTCATTCCTGCCGTGGTCCAGTCGACTGGACTGGGTGATCTAGTTGACTGGGTCGACAGTGTGGTCTTCAGTCGACTGGATGGGGCAATTCAATCGACTGGCCTCCCTCTAGTAGCTTTTCAGTTGACTGAATTATGAGGTTCACCCGACTGAACGTCTAATATTGTTGTTCGTGTGTGTGTTTCACGTGACCCAGGTATCGGGGCCTGACAACAACCCATCCCGCGGTGTCTTTCCCACTGGCCACACAATCCCTCAACATATGAGCTTCACGATCTATCTGTTGAGCTTCCAGAATACGGGCAATCAACATGGGTCGTGAAATCATTGAAAATAAGGTTGCACCCTCCTCTGTCTCTCCAAGACACAAATCAAACTCAACAACGTCCTATAGCATGTCCTACTCTTATATAGCAATAGAAGCTAACGAACCATGAGATCTTCTGCTAATAGCATCGACCACAACATTAGCCTTCCCCAGGTGATACTAAAGGTCGAAGTTGTAGTCATCCATAAATTCCATTCACCTCCGTTGGCGTACATTTAGGTCCTTTTGAAAAAACAAGTATTTTAAACTCTCGTGATCCGAGAAAACTTCAAAATGCTCACTGTAAAGATAGTGCCGCTATACCTTCAAGGCAAAAACCACGGTTGCCAATTCTATGTCATGTGTCGGATAGTTTTGTTCACGAGTCTTTAACTGTCGAGATCCATAAGCTACAATCCTACCCTCCTGCATTAAGACTGTCACGCCCTCGACTCGAGGCACGTGAACCCTACGTGACTACCTGACTTCATTGAGTAATTGATGGAAACCTTTTTATCTAATCCCACTTCCCGAACTTAGTTTACTTTCGAACTTGTTATCTTATTGAGTTTGGTCACTTGAACCCAACCACACTAAATAATCTTAGTATCATTATCCTTCTTCCAATTCTATAACATAGATCACCAACTCACAAACTTATGACGTTGTTACTTATTCTTTTACCTATTTTTATGAGAACTTAACTTTTCGATTACAAAATAATCTAAGTATAAATCTTAAAAGTTTTGGCAGAGTTTTATCTGTTTTTCGTACTATCCCAATTTTTCTATAAACCTACTAAACTCAATAATCATATATATACTCAGGCACCACCTGAATTTCAACCCACAATCACAGTAAAACTACGTAATGATTAATTTATTTAACTCTGTACACGTGAATTCATTTCCAACTAAATGTCATTGTGTTCAATAGCATTCACCACTTAAACTTGAATCCCACAAATCATTTTTTGGGTTGTGATAAATTTAAATCATTCAATGTAAACATCTCTTACTAGATACAAATGCTCAAAGTTCATCCTCCAACTATATTAGTCCATAGCTCAATCATAAAAATAAGCTTCATTATGCTTGTACAAAATAAATGATGAACATGAATCACATCTTTGAATTTTTTACATTTTACAACAACAATTACATGTCTCCAACATATAATGATAAGTTCAAGTTCTTCATTCGTCAAAACTCTCGAATGCCTCCATGCCTTTCTTTGTTTAAAACCTGAAAAGATGGGATATATACAACTTGAGCCGAAGCTCGTAGGTTAAATACTAAAATAAGTGCAATGCATGATTTGTGAGGTGTGAATGGCATGTTATGATGCAATTTCATTCAAATCATGTTTACAACCTATTTCATACTTATATACTAATCATTCCACATTCTAGGGGTGTAAAAATGGCCCAATGCCCGATGGGGGCCCAGAGCTCGCCTGAAGCGCGTTACTGTGCGAGCCTGGCCCGGCCTGTACTGTTATGGCCCGGGCTTGGGCTACACCTCCCAAGCTCGTGGGCCGAGCTAGGCCGGCTTGCTCGCCCAAAAGCCCGCCCGTAGGCCCGCCAATAGCCTGCCTGTTGGCCTGGGCTAGCCGTTGGGCCCGGCTCGGCCCGGCCCACCCGGCCCTCTCCCCCCAAATGGTCAGATTTTGAAACGGACGGCCCAGATGAAATCTGTTTGAAAATCAAGGGCTGAAATTTTTTGACCGTTAGGCCTGGCTCGGCTCGGTCAACGGCTAGTTTATTTATTTTTTAAATATATTTTTTTTCCTATAAATAGGAATGCATATTTGAGGTTTTTTTCATCCAAATATCTCTCTTCTCTCTAATTTTTCTCTCTAATTAATTGATGATATTCGGGTTCGCTGATATTGTAGGTGAATCAAGGAGTGAAGATCAAGAATCAAGATTAAGATTAAGATCAAAATTCAAATCGATCAAGATCAAGATTAAAGATCGAAATTTCTTAATTCGGTTTGCTTTATTTTCTGCAATTTAATTTATTTGTTACAATATTTAATTAAATTTTGAATACATTTTTTTAAAATTCTAATAATTGTTTTTAAAAAAATTAAATTTTATTTCATTTTCATTTTTTAAATTTTATTTCATTTTTAATTTTTAAAATTCTAGTCTCTATTATCTAAAAAAATTAATTTATTTGTTGCAATTTAAATTCTAGTCTTTAAAAAAATTAAATTTTTTGCAATTTAATTTATTTATTGCAATATTTAATTAAATTTTGAATACAATTTTTAAAAATTCTAATTAATTTTTTTAAAAAATTAAATTTTATTTCATTTTCAATTTTTTAAAATTCTAGTCTCTATTATCTAATTTATCAATTTCGCTTTAAGATTTTTATAATTTGTTTTGATCGATGGATCCAAATATTTTTATCGTTGATGAAGAAAAAGATATTTTTATATTTTCACCTAGTGATTCTAATCTCACTCCCCCTGCTCCTATTCATAATTTACTTATTGCTTCATCAACATCTGCACATGTATCTGCATCTGTAGGTTCATTTAGCAAAAATGTTTCAAATATGAAAATTTTTTGAAAAAAATAATGATGGCACCGTTACTGTTAAAGTAAAATGTAAAATTTGTAATAAATTACTTTCGG
>JAULJZ010119609.1:0-11264 GCA_032270985.1 Heliamphora pulchella
CGGAGGATTATAACCCACACTATATTCGGAAATCGCATAAGAAAATATAGAGGAAGATCTGGCAGGAGCTTCAACTTGAATTCAAATCGTAGTTGAAGATTCAACCGGTAAAAAGGTATTCTTCTAAATTAATTTCAGATGCACGGGTTTTATTTTGATCGATCATCATCAAAAGTTTTATCTGGAGCTCGTTTTGACGATTGCCTATCCAGTTAATTTTTTCCGTTAAACATTTGTATAAACAAAGATCTTGACAGTCTTGCCTCCAACAGGCATGCCGTGGAGCCAATCCATTTTATAATCTTATATGGTTCGATATATCTTAGACTAAGCTTGCATTTCTTACTAAATCTCATCACTCATTTCCAAGGTGATACTTTTCAAAAATACCTAGTCTCCTACTTCAAACTCCAAATCCCTTCTCCTATTATCAGCATAACTCTTTTATCTATTTTGCTCGACCTTGAGTCATTCTTGAATCACTTTAACCTTATCAGTAGTATCTTGAACTATTTTTGAACCCAACATCTTTCATTCACCCATTTCGCTTCAACATATTGCAGTTCTGCACTTTCTCTTATATAGAGCCTCATAAGGTGTCATCTTAATGCTTGAATGATAGCTGTTATTGTAAGCAAATTGAATTAATGGCAAATACTGATCCCAACTACCATGAAAATCTAGAACACACGCTCATAACATGTCTTCTACGATTTGAATTGTGAGTTCAAATTGTCCATCAGTTTATGGATGAAATGTTGTACTGAATTTCAAACTAAAACTCATAGTATACTGAAGACTAGGCCAAAATCGTGAAGTGAATCTGGAATTCCTATAAAAAATAATAGATACAATAGCGCCATGTAGTCTAACAATCCCATCTACGTACAATTATGCCAAACGATCAAGAATGAAAGTACTTTTTACTAGTAGAAAATGAGCTGATTTGGTCAACCTATCAACAATAACCCAAATAGAATCATGTGCTTTCTGGGTACAAGGTAATCCTGATGCAAAATCTATTGTTATATGTTCCCACTTCCATTCAAGAATAAGGAATGATTGCAGTATCCCTGTTGGACATGGATGCTCAATCTTAACTTGTTAACAGACCAAACATTTAGTTTCAAATTTTGTTATTGCCCTTTTCATTCCAAACCACCAATAATGTTCTTGTAAACCTCGATATATTTTGGTACTCCTTGGATGCATAACATGTGCAGAATTATGTGCTTTCTCTAAAATTTCTCTTTTCAATTCATCATTATCCGGAACACATAATTCCATCCTCTGTAGCACTAAAATCTGTTCTAACTCCTTTCTTTACTTCGTCCTTGATCCTTTGAAGTTTTGAATCTATACTTTGAGCATCTCGAATTCTATCTACAAGTATTGGCTTCAATGTGAGATTAGCTAACAAAGCTGTAGTCTTACTAATCATCAATTCAACTCTCATAGATCGCAATTCAGTAAACAGATTGGTTTGAATATCTTGTAGATGTGTCGAAGTTCTTGACGACTTCCTACTTAACGCATCAGCCACTACATTTTCTTTTCTTGGATGATAGAGTATAGCGCAATCATAATATTTTATTAGCTCTATCCATCTCCGTTGTTTTAAATTTAAATCTTTCTAAGTGAATAAATACTTAAATCTTTGATGGTCCGTATAAATCTCACATATCTCCCCATAAATGTAGTGTTGCCACTGTTTAGGTGCAAACACGATAGCTGTTAACTCTAGGTCATGAGTGAGATAGTTCTTTACATATGTTTTAATTGTTTAGAAGCATAAGCAACTACCTTTCCATGTTGCATTAATATACAACCTAACCCTTGATGAGAAGCATCACTATATATAACAAATCCACCTCCACTTGAAGGAATTATTAATATAGGAGTTGTAGTCAATCTGTTCTTCAATTCTTGAAATTTTCTCGCATTTATCATTCCATTCAAATTTAACTTCTTTCCTAGCCAGCTGGGTTTATGGCATTGTATTAATAGAAAATCTTTGTACAAATCGTCAATAATATCCATCCAAACCTAGAAAACTTTGAATTTCAGTCACATTAGTGGGTCTCTCCCAATTCACCACCGCTTCAATCTTCTTGGGATCAACTAAAATACCATTTCCCGAAATTACATGTCCAAAGAGTACTACTTTCAACCAAAATTTAGATTTGCTTAACTTCTCATGTAATTTCTTATCTCTTAAGATCTAGACTGCTATGTTCAATTGTTCCTTATGCTCTTTTCTATTCCTTGAGTAAATCAAAACATCATGGATAAAGACTATCACGAATGAATCCAAATAAGGTTGAAATACTCGATTCATAAGATTCACAAAATGTTGTAGGAGTATTTGTTAAACCAAAAGGCATCACAAGAATTAATAATGGCCGTATCTAGTTCTTAAAGCTATTTTAGGAATATAACTTTTCCTAACCTTTAACTAATAATATCCAGATCTAAGATCAATTTTAGAGAATACTGATTTCTCCTTTAACTGTTCAAAAAGATCATCTATTCGCAGCAAAGGAAATTTGTTCCTAATAATCGCTTTAATTAACTGACGATAGTTTATACACATTCTCATGGTACCATCCTTCTTTTTAACAAACAAAACTAAAGCTCCCCACGGTGATATACTTAGTTTGATGAATCTCCGGTGTAGTAAATCCTGAAGTTGGATTTTTATTTTCTTCAATTCTACTAGGGTCATTTGATAAGGTGAAATCAAGACGGGTTGAGTCTCTAGTAAAACCTCAATGGTGAATGCTATCTCTCGGTTTATTGGTAGATTCGGTAACTCTTCTAGAAATACATTTGAAAACTTTTGAACTACCGGTATATCTTCTATCTAAAGTTTACCTTTAGTTGTATCCACCACATGTTCAAGATACCTTTGATAACCTTTTCTTAACATCTTTTCAGTCTTAACTGCTGAAATCATACAAACAAGGGTAATAACTCTATCCCTACTGAACTTTACTATAGAGTTGTCACAAAAATTTAATGTCACCTCTTTCTTGAAACAATCCACTGAAGCATGATATACAGCTAACCAATCCATTTCAAGAATTAAATCAAAATCTTTAATATCAAAGGGCATTAGATCAACTGACAACTATATGTCATCTATCAAGATTTTACAATCTCAATACATCACACCAATCAACACAGCTTCTCCCATAGGAGTAAAGATTTTCATATGATAGTCTAAAGAATTTGAAGAATAATCTATATGCTTAATGAAAGACCATGCTATCAATGAATGTGTAAATCAAGGATCAATTAAAACACGTATATCTCTACCAAACATAGAAAACATACATGTCACTATGTTTGGGGTTACTTATGCATCTTTCTGGGTCATAACAAAAACTCTTTCTTGTTCCTTAGGTTTACCCACAGAACCACTACTACTATCTGATGTATAACCTCTTCTTCCTTGACTGCCACCCAAAATGATGTTGCTTATTTTGGAGCTTTAGAGCAATTGGGTGCTATATATCCAGGTTCTCCACAGTGATAACACTTGCGAATAAACTCTGGTTCAGGATAATTTTTTATTAAATGATCGATAGCTCCATGACGAAAACTCGTAAAGCATTACTTGAACCTGTCTGCCCTGCTGCTTGAAAACATTCACTTTCTAACCATAAAAAAAACCTCGAGACTGAGTCACACTTCGACTTTGGAAAGAAGAAGTCTCTTTTTCCTTTCCTTTGAATGGGCTACTAAAATTTCTTCCCATTAGAGTAAACTCAGTTCTACTTCTCTTATTCTGCTTACTTTATTCGCCTTTCATCTTCACATTCTTCTTTACAGTCAAAGCCATGTCAATTAGATCAGAAAAATTTTGCAACCTTAACGGTGCCACTGTACTAAACCTCCAAATTTTGTCCATTGTCAAACATTCTGCTCTTATCATTTTTTGTACTAACCAAGTTTAGTACAAAACATGATAAGGCTGTGAATCGAGCTTCATACTCTGCCACTGACAAACTACCTCGTTCCAACTTTAGAAAATCTCTTCTTTGCCTTAATTGATAAGTCCTTGAAAAATATTTCTCATTGAGAACTTTAGTGAAAGACTCCCAAGTAATCTTTCTAGGAGCAGGGTTATCACTAAACCTAATCAGTGTAGTCAATCTACTTTTAGTTGCATCCCACGAACGTCGCGCTTTTCCCTTAAACATGAACGTGGCTAACATCACCTTTTACTCATCAGTCACTTTCATTATTTCAAAAAGATTTCTAACATCTTCATCCACTCCTGATTAGCGTCAAGTGGATTAGGCGACCCATCAAATTCTAAAGGACCTAATTTTTTAAAATACCCATAAAGAGAATCGCGGTGTTGTGTACATCCCTCAGCAGTGCCTAATCATGCCACTGATTGTATCTCAAAATATTTTGCTTGTTGTGCCTTTAAATTTATCATGACATCAAATAATCGCTCTGCCAACTCTGGTGGAGATTGAACATTGTTAACTTCTTTACTAACTTCACGCCTACTATCTTGAGCCTGTGCAGGTGCTAGATAAATTTTCTCATCCATACTCTCATGGACATGCCCGTGTTGATCACCCGCTTTCATAATGCTATATAGTTATATACACATATATCAAATTATGTTCAACCACCAATAACATAATAGCATAAGCATGAAACACGTAGTTCACATAAAAGATATATCATACATAACTATACCAGGAGATGTACCTTAATGAATATCACCCAATCTGATTAATTTTTGTAGACTTTCCATTAGAAAAAACGGTGATCAGGCATTCTTCCAATCAAAACTTTAAAGATAATTGCTCAGTCGTCATAAAACATGGTAAGATATTCTCAAAATTCAACTCCTATACTAAGTATAACATATCAACAAATTAATCATGCACCGACAAGTACAACATAATGAATGCGTTTTTACCCAATCCCATTAACTTAAAACAAACATCCTACGGTCCACTACTAGGTCCTAGATACCCTTTATAACATTTTCTCTGATACCAAATTTTTTTGTAACACCCCAACCCGGGAAAGTGTTTTTAGAAAACAATTACAAAATAAAGAGATTTTCTCAATTACTATTGTAAAACAACTAAATATTCTTTTATTGACTTTGAAAATTCCACAAGTGAAGACATGTTCTAAAGTAACCCGTACATATTTACAAAATTTACAAGATAAAGAAGAATATGTACAAAGGTTTTGACTTCTACTACTCCAATCACTGCTTATGTAGTAATTTGACTTGTACTACTTCAACCATTGATTATATAGTAATATAAGATATTTCGTAGTGGATCAGACATCTACTCTAACGATCTGCAAAAATTTTGTGAGTGCTACTGTCCATAGAAGCAAAAATAAGTAAAATAATTTAGAAACAATTATAGATTAAAAGCAATTTTTAATTCAGCATGAATTTTTTAACATAATCTCATAATAGAAAAAAGTCATTCCACAAGTTTCACTACGTGTAATTTTCTTCAGTTAATAAGAATAATATTTCTAAATATCACATTCCATAACAAGTAAAATCGAATCCATCAAGTATGCCAAAAGTTGTTTAACTTTACAACCGAAAATTATTAATGGTATCGTTCTGATCTCACAACATGATCACAAATTTATTTATCATATTGTGTACAACAACAGACAATTTATATACCTTATTTGTGTACATTCAGACAGATAATTTATATATCCTCATTGTGTACAATAAAGAAAAAATAATGTATAACCAAACATTCATGCACTAGATAACTTCATATGCATCCAAACTATAAAGGCATATCTTTAAACCACCTAAAATCATTTTTCTAATTACTTTCATAATATCTTGATTCATTTTAAAATAACATTTCAACAAGGCGCATACTTTAACTAAAATAGCAGTTAATTCTAACATTTGCTTATGAAAATACTATTTTAATTTTAATTTTTATGAAAGAGCACACTCACCTTAAAAAACAAACAAAAAATTGCACCAATTGATATTTTTAACAGTTTGATCCAATATTATCTCCTGAGTACCCTTTCCCAATCCTAAAATATTAAAAATGTGACAAAAATAAAAATTATAATGCATCACTCATATATAAATTAAGCATAATGCTTAGATGTAATTTAAAATGCATGAATATGCATAAAATAATTAGAATAATACTTAATTTATTTGTATTCTTTTTATTCAATTCAGCAGTCGTGAAATTATTTATCCATAAATTACCAACAAATAATATAATATATTTAAATTTTATAAAAATTGAATAAACTTCCACTGTTCAATTTTATAAATGTGATTATCTTTTTCTTTTTAAATATTTTTTAAATTTATTATTCTTTTATCAAAATCATGCCAAATTAACTTAAAAAATCCGACTCTACAGATAGACAAACATAAATATTAATTGTTCTCAAAGCTAAAATTATTAATTTGTTTCTAAAGCTAAAACAATTTACAGAACAAAACACAACAAAAAAGAATGCACAGACAAAGATTTGTTCGAAAACACCAATATTCTTCCTCTTTCTGTCCTGGTGCGCTTCAGCGATCAATTTTGTGTTTAATTTTCTTCTTAATTTTTTTTTATTTGAACAACTAGCTAACTTATATATATTCTATGTATAACCCGTGCCTAAAAGCACTATTATTATTTTTTAAAAATTATTCAGTGGCATGCAATCACAACTGAAATTATAAATGACAAAAAATGTAAAAAAATAATAATAGTGGCAGATTAATAAATTGTTCAAATACTCAAATTAATTAAAAAATATACAATTATCACATCTTAATTAATAGTTATACTTGAATTAAATAATAACTGATCAAAAAAACAAAAGTCTCAATGAACTTAATCTCACCGTTGGATTGTTTAGAAAGAACAGAAATCTTTGGATCAATAGATACATATCACATCAACTATTGTAACTTACTATATAAATATATGTTTTTATTCTTTTATTTTTTTATTTTTTTTATTTTGTTAACAGGAAAATAAGTAAAGCATAAAACTTAAAAGAAAGAAGTGAACAAAAAAAAAACAAAAAACAAAAAACACAGAGAATAAAATTCTCTTCCAGGCACTCTCCAGTGTCTCACGTCTCCCCCACCGTTAGATTTAGTTATTTTTAGATTTAGTTAAAGAAATATGAGCCATTAGATGAAATACATATATATGTCACATCAGTTAGCTAATTTGTTAGCTATTATATAGATATTACATACATACACGTGCACCCACCACGTGCATTATCTAGCGCGCACACACCTTCCTCCTAGGTGCACTATCCAGCACATGCACATTTTCACCAGAATTTGATACCTAACACTAATTTGATATATTTAGCATTAGGTCCTTTTTGTTTTATAAAATTATGCTTATACCTCTTAAAAATAATTACACTTTGACCCACATGATTGACATGTAACACAAAATATATTCTTACTAGCAAGATTATTTATTTATTTTATTATTTTTTAAATCTATTATTAAAATGAGATAGGTTTCACAGTTCTCATCCCAAAATTCCAAGACTCTGTTAGACGATCCCTTAAACTCAACATAGTTTGACTCATCTACGATTTCACCTTTCTGATCATGTCCAATTTTGAACAGAACAAATTTATTGAATACTGCATCTTTGCTCCTAGCAGTCTTCCTATTTTCAGGCTCCCATAACTGTGGCGCCGAAATTTTGAATTTGGTTCAAAAATAAGGAATTCAATAGTTATTTTGACAGCTTTTAACACCTTGAAAACTAATAAATTTTAAAAATTCTTTTTATTAAAAAATAGAATCGCTACTTAATTTAAAAAAAAAACAAAAAAAAAAGATATCACTTATCTTTAAAGCGTTTAACTAGAGAAAACATGGATCAAGGTGCTAAGGTACAAATCGAAAAATGTGTTAGGCACTCCATTCGTCCAACCGTAAGGTTGACCTCTACTAATTATCGTTGGTTCTTTAATTAGATTTCTCAAATACATGCAGATCCAAAAAATAGAGACGAAGAGAGAACAATCGAAATCAAATAAAAAAATACGTAGTTTAGTATAAAAACACACCAAAATAGCAACCAAGTGTAAAAAGGAACCTTAAATCCTAAACATGCAAAGTTTAACTAAATGATATATGATAAAAACCGCATGCAATGAACTAAAGATAAAGTCAAATAAACTAACTAATAAGTTCTAATTACATTAAAAACAACCTTAAAGACGCACAATAAGCATATCATAGTCGTAAACAACGAATGGATAGTCCTACAAGCTCTATAAACCTCAACTATGTTAGAAATACATCACTGACTGCATACTGGACGCCTTAGGTTACACTACAACAAACAAGGTTTTTCGTGACAAAATTTAATAACGAATCTTATTTTTCTCTCTAAAAATAACCTTTTGGCTAGAAAATTTTAATTTCGTCACTAATACATATCTTTTTTGTGACGAAATTTATTTTTTCTTGCAAAAAGACTTTTAATTATTGGTGACGACAATATATCGTCACATTCGGTATCCTTTTGCCACGAATTTTATTTTTTGTCTCAAAATAATTTTTAATTATTTGTGATAACAATATTTCGTCACAAATTCGTATTCTTTTGTGATGATAATAAACTTTTCTCACGGAAAGAAATTCTATTATTGTGATGATTATATTTCGTGTTAAAACATTGATTTTATGATAAAAAATAAAATAAAATTCGTTTGTGTTTTGTAAATGAACTTTTAAAACTTTTTCATAATAAATTTTACAAACAATCCTTAATTAAATAAATTCAATTAATTCTTTTAAACAAAATTAGCTTTAATTTTTATATATTTTCATAAAATAGTTATTATAATTTTTACGTACTTAAATGGCAAATAATTTCAAATAATTTGTTTTAAAAAATTATAGGTTGAATTGAGTTTTTTTTTTTCACAAAAGTTTGGGATATCCTAATATATACCCTTATTTACATATTACCATCTTAAATACAAATATTTTTTTAGTTATGTATAAGTTTTTAATACATTAGTAATGGGTGTTATAAGAAGAAAAAAGTGTGGAAATAGAAGTCCCCTAGTTCGTAAATTTTTCTCCCGCGTATCTCCATTCTCCCGCGAATCTCTGTTTGTAACTCTTCTCTCCCCTTCTCTAAAAAAGCTGGTGTTTTTCTCTCTTAAAACCCTCGTCCAATTCCTCTTGCGCCGCAACTCCAATCTTTTCCCACGAATCCTATTTTCGTCTCTGCTCTGCAAAACCTCTCCCCTCTCATCTCGCAAATCGGCGCTCCTCCATTGCCGAGCACAGCACTGGTTGTGGCTGTCAAACATAGAACTGATCGTCGCTGTCGGACATAGCATTGATTCTCACCAGCCACCTCGCAACCTCTATGCTAGCACTGCCCTGCCTTCACTACATTTGTTTCTCCAAGTAAGTTGTTTTCATCTTCTCTCCCACTCCCCCTTCTTGCATCCCCAATTCGTAAACCCTAACGTTGAGTTATCTTCTCCTTTAATTTAATTAATTAATGAATTTGGTGGTTTTGAACGAGTGGTTCCATTGAAAGCTGATATGAGTAATGACTTTTCTTAGTAGTAGTTTAATTTTGTTTTGAGTTCTGTGGATTTGGGTAAGATGAGATTGTTATTATCTGTGAACATATTTAATATTTATGTGTATCAATTTTGATTTTTCGTATGTATTGGCAATTGGGTTCTTCATAAATTTGAATGCAATCAAAACACTGTACTAATTTTCTCACAACATTAAGCATGTGCTTGGCTTTCTATTGAAATGCTTTCTAACAACTTTAACTGAAGCAAATTAATTTAGGCCAGTTTGGGTAGAGCTTTAAGCTATTTTTTTGTTTTTAGATAATATTTTCCCCTTTTTTAGTTTCAACTCAAATTTTTTGAATTGTTTTATCTTAACTTTACTAGAAAAACCTAAAAAATAGACTAAATCTTGAAAACAGCTACTGAATTGGATAATATTTTCCCCCTCCATTCCTTTGTTGCCAATCTAAATCTTGAATGGGATGCTAAATGATCTAATCTGGATACATGGCTATGAGGATGGGTTTTGAAGCATTAGAAATATTGGTTCTTAATTACCCAAAAAAAAAAAGGTTCTTAAAGCATCTAAATCTTGTCCAAGACTTATTTTGGTTCTTGAATAATTTGCCATTAGTGAATTATTGATTATTTCTTATTTAGTAAGATAGTTTTCTTGAAACTTGACTATCGGATTTATGTGTGGCCTGAAGGATTAAGTGTCAAGTGTGTTGTTCTTTTTACTGCTAGAAAAAGATAACTTCACTTTGAGAAAATGTTGTTCTTGAATGGTTTGGGCAAGAAGCACACATATAGAGGATCTACTATCTTCTAATCTTTTTCAGATGGAAAATTCCTAAAGTTGGATGTTAAAAATTTGTCTATGAGGTTTTATTGTTGCTGCCTATCATGTGCTTTGTAAAACCTACAGGCATAGTTCTGAAATGAAAATTGGATAAATGTGCTTACAGATTCCAAATTGCGAATTGATGTCTTTCCGGTTCTTATATTAAGAGTCAAGTTCTTATATTTATACCCCAGTTATTGGTTGTTGAGATTAGTTTATGCTATTTGTATGATGTTATTGGCATGTTATCTTTGACTAATTTTTGGTGTTACCTTCTATGTTTGGTCACATTTCCTGTGAAATACTTTCTTTATCTGTTGCATTTTATTTGATTCTATACTATGCACTTGGACCCAAAATGTGAACTGTCTGTCCTTTTCAAATTACAAACCTGACATAGAAATTTGTGCCAAGCTTCCTAAGCTGCTGGAAACTTGCTGTGAAATTTGTTTCTTGAAGTTCCTTATAGTCTTAGTCAACAAATGCTCAGAACCAAAAGTCAACTGCTGTTATAAAAGGTTTAAACGTAATGCATGTTGAAAATCACCCAACACATTAATAATTTTGAAGCTTAGAATGATTCAGCTTTTCGGGGCTCTTTTCTTGAAATTTTGCGACAAATTCGGTTAACACAATGGCAAGAGTTGCTCCTGGCTAGAGAAGTTCAGAGGTGCACCAAACGTTCATTTTATAAACCTTATCTTGCCATTGAGATGGAGGGATACTATCAAAAGAGAAACTGCATTCACTATCAAGTACCAATGAAATGATGAAATCGATAAGTGGAGAAGTTGTGCTTGGCCATTTTTTCTATTTTTACTTTTGATGACATTAAATTCTTGC
>JAULJZ010119620.1:0-11263 GCA_032270985.1 Heliamphora pulchella
CCTCTTGGCTCTGACATTTTAGCTTTTATGATTGTGATTCTGTGAAGTTAAAACGCCGATCTCTGCGTTTGGTGCGTCTTTTGAGATTTTTTTTTTCACCCGGACGTATCCCGAACGTATCTCACCGTATCCCAAACGTATCCGAGACGTATCCAAAACTGAAAAATTAAAAATTAATTTCTGGATACTTTCCAGCCGTATCCAATACGTATCCCGGCGTATCGGGCGCGTATCGGTATCCGATACGTGTACGACATTATTTTTGAAGTATCCGTGCTTCATAGATGTTGATTCTAGTGATCTCTTTTTTTATGTTGTTGTCGTCACTTAGTTAGGAAACTCATTTATATCACAATTACTCGTCCCGACATTACTTTATGTTGTTGAGGTGGTTAGCCATTATATGCACGCCCTTCGCTAGCCTCATTATGGTGCCTTTTGCCATATTCTGCATTATTTAAGAGTGCTTATTGGGCTGATTATGTTGGCCTTCTGATTCTTTGCCTATTGCTGGCTTTAGTGATGCCTATTGGGTTGATAGTTGTTCTGATCAACAGTTTACTTCTGGCTATTGTACTTTCATTGGTGACAATCTTATTACTTGTCGCACTAAGAAGTATACTGTATTTGCTCGTTTGATTGTTGAAGCTGAGTATCGTGCTATGACCCATACGGCTTCTGAGATGTTGTGAGTCTGATCTCTCATTGATTTTGGAATTACTGATTCTGCTCCCAAACATTTTGTGATAACCAAGTTGTCATTTTTATTGCTAATAATACAATAATCTGTGAGCAAACTAAGTTTATCGAGGTTAATTGTCACTTCATTTGAGATTTATTACTGCTGAAGCGTATTGTCACTCAATATATTCATTCGAAAGATCAGCTTGGCGATATCTTCACCAAGCTCTTAGCTCATTCGTCTTTTCAACACTTATCTTCCAAACTAAGTATATTTGATCTATACGCTCTAGCTTGAGGGAGAGTGTTAGTATATTTTTTCTCCTTTTGTATTAAGGGTATTATTGTAATTTTGTTGTGGAATGATTTAATATAAATGGCTACGAGGTAAAAGGGGATGAGAGATTATCGAACCATGTATGTCGAGGTTAATTGTCATTTCATTCGAGATTTATTGCTACAGAAGCATATTTCCACTCCTTATATTCGTTTGGAAGATCAGCTTGGCGGTATCTTCACTAAGCCCTTAGCTAATTTGTCTTTCCAACACTTGTCTTCCAAGATGGGTGTATTTGATATATATGATACAGCTTGAGGGGGAGTGTTATTGTAATTTAAGGGTATTATTGTAATTTTGTCGTGGAATGATTTAATATAAATGGATATGAGGTAAAGGGGGATGAGAGATTAACAAACTCCATATGGGAGCATTGTGTACATTTCTAATCATCTCTAATTTTGTATTTGGAATTTTGCAATGTGACCAAAACCATTTATAGTCTAGAATTCCACACATTTCCAATGATAGGTCACATGCTAAATTTGAGCTTGTGTGTAGGACATATGGCCATTTGATGTTGGCACACTGAAATAGAGAATCGGGAAGCTCCTAAGAGCAAGATTGTAGATTTTGGCCCGATAGAGTGCCCTTGGCTATTTTGGCTCTAATTTTGTATGACCTCTTTACTTAGGGCACCACTATTCTAAGTACTCAATTGGACTTTTTTCAAAAAAAAGTAACTCATTTCAATGGGAATTAACTTGGGAATGAAAGGCTTGAATGGAGTTAATGGAAAATGGAAGTACTTTGTATTTTCAAAACTGTTGGGGAAGTACAGCCCCACGAACACGTACAATCACTTGCAAAAAAGAAATGATTAGGAATCAATTACAAGAACACAACACAAGGATTTTACGTGGTTTGGCAAATAGTGCTTACGTCCACAGTGTTCATATTTTCACTATTCTTTGAGACAGAATACAATTACAATGATAATCAACTTCACGACTAGGGTTTAACATAATAACCCTTAAAAAGAGATTGTCAAAACTGAAGTTATGTTAAAACTTGCAGACATCAGCATTCAGCAGCAGCGTTCCATCTTGACGAAATTGACCACTGTCCATATGCCCTTTAACAAAAACCAAAAAATTGCTTGTTGTTGAATGTCGTTTGGATGGCTTGAAACCCCGTCCATACAGTTTGGTTCATAAAGTTTTATTTTATTTTATTTTATTTTTTTTCACTTTTTAACATTCTCCCACTTAAAGGAAAGCCACTTCAAGCCTTTTGCCACCTCGAAATCACTGACTCCTCAAATCAAATAAGTGAACCAATATGAGCCTTATCTCATCTTCCAAGTTTCAAGAATCTAGACCGACCGAAGCTTAAACAAGTCTTAAGCTTCTCTACCATCACACCACTTTAGTGAACATGTCTACATGATTCTCACTTGTGTAAATTTTCTCCAGATCAAACTATCCATCTTCCAAATAAGACCGGATAAAGTCATACTTGATATCGATATGCTTAGTTCTTGAATGGAACGTTCAGTACTTTGCCGGATGAATAACACTTTGACTGTCACCGAACAATTGACATTTGTTTTGTTCCTTTCTCAACTCCCTCTAGAAACCCTTCAACCACATCAACTCCTTGCACGCCTCCGTGGTTGTTTCGTAATTTTGCTTCCATGGTAGAGATGGTCACAATTTGCCATTCACTTTCGCATTTCTGCATTGGTAGCTCCCTGTTTCTTTGAAAGCCTGAAATGGCTATGCAAATGTGTGCTAACTGGTTTAGCACCTTCCATGTTGAATCTCTGAAAAACTTTCTCAACATACTTTGCTCGTGATAGCCTCAACTTTTTGTTCACCCTGCCCCTACTGATTTGCATGTCAAGTATCCGGTTTGCAGCACCCAAATCTTTTATTGCAAACATAAAAGATTAGAAATTTCTTCCATGCTTGACCCTACAATAATTGTCAAACCTCTTATACCATTGCCTTGGAGCCTGTTTCAATCCATACGACCTCTTCTTGAGCTTCCATACCCGGTTTTTCTTGCCTTCCATTGTGTAACCCTGTGGCTGCTATATGTAAATCTCTTCCTCTCAATCACCATAGAGGAAAGCAGTTTTAACATCCAACTACTACTAGTGTAAATTTTCAGCAGCCGCAACACTAAGAACAGAGCTGAGGGTGGAAATTCACAATCGAAGAGAAGATTTTAGTGTAATCAATCCCGGCTTCAGCTATGTTTCTTTCGATTGTCATATAAAGATGATGTAATATGTCATTTTGAGATGTACATGGTGGGACTGGATGTAAAGTTAGATGCTTCTCTGATGAATGACTAGCACAGTCCATTACATGCTTTGAAATATGCTTCCACTATTATTAATTTAAAGAACAAATAAGATAAGGAAATGCCCATTCCCTTTGTTTAGTTTAGGCCTCTGGCAACAAATGCTACCATCTGGATGGTCATTATAAGGACCCGGTTTTAAATCATAAGTTTAGCGACGATAAGTCGGAAGAACCTTAGTTCACGGCAGGGCTTAAGACCTAGGAAAACTGAAATTGAAGAATCGAACCCCGGAAAGCAAAAACCCTAATACGAGAAAGAGACCTTTTAATCTCAGAAATAATAAAATCACGCATAATCATTAATTCAAAAATAAATCCTAAAATCACATAAAATAGTAAAATTACTATTTTATCCAAAAAGAATAAAAGATTCCTCTAAAAGTCCAAAATTTGACACATGTACAACCTTAGCTCAACCTTTTTAATTAAAACAAGGAGAGAAAGACAAAATAACGGAAATGACCAAAATACCTCTCCATGGCCGGTTATGCCAAGGAGTTTGTGCCTAAAATTTTCTTTTTGTATTTTATGCTCAAAATCAAGAAAAAAGATGTACAAATCAAACATCGTCATAACGTAAAAATGTTTAAATAAACAAGGATGCTATAAGTAAATAAAAAAATGTCTTGCAAGAATAAAATTAGTGGTTAAAACCCTTGTACACCAAATCATCATTTGGAGTTATATTGACATATATTAACAAAAGAGCTTAATTTAACCATACACAAATAATTAAATAATGCAATAATAACAATAAATTATAAAAATAATGAACAAATCACAAAAAGTACTAAATTAACTCAATTCCATAGAAAAAGTAACCAAATATATGCATTAAGTTAATTTTTAAATCCTTTCTTGAACAATGTAGTGTAAATATATCATTAAAACACCCACATAAAGCAATAAAATGGCAAATCAGCTTTCTTGGCAGAACCCCCCCCCCCCCCCCCCCCCCCACCGCTCCTTTTTTTTTTCTCCATATGGCCGAATTCTTCATCTCCTTTCTCTTCCTTTCTTACACATCACCTCACCACGCCATGCAACCAATACCTCTCAATGCATGTCTTACTCCACCACCCACCAGGCCACCACCATCATGGCTTCCACCACCCAAAACCTCTATAAAAACCCCCACCAAGCTTCCCATTTTTGGTCAAGAGAGGTAGAGGGTTCCAAACCAGAAATTTTGTTTCAAAATTTTGCTAAGTGTTGGGAGGAGAAGATGGTAGAAAGAAGCAAGCGGAGAAGGAGATCTTGGGTCTTTAAAAGGTAAGTCCTTTCATCCTTGAACCAAAAATCAATCCAAGAGGTAAGTAAACTCTTAAATCCTTCTCCTCTCACTCAACTCAAATCCTCTTCCACCATTCTTAAAGATAAAATCAAGAACAAGAACCAAATCAAGTCAATAAAGGCGTTAAGACTAGGATTTGGGGCTGTTTTGATATTCTTCATCATGTTTTTGCTATTGCGTATGATTTTTATTTGAAGCTCATGTTTATCTTTACAAGTTTAGTTGTTGGAGATATTGTTTTAGATGTATTAAATCATGCATGCAAAGAATAAGACCAAATCCATGCCATGCAAGAGGTTAGGAAATAAGGTAGCTAGTTTTCAAATTTTCAAATTTTCTGCTTGATGTACGTCTCTTTAAAAAATCATAACTAAATCTAGAAAAATCTCCTGAGGTCAGACTTTATGTTTAGAGATAGATTTTGAAGTTATCTTTCATATAAAATTGGTTTGAACTGATTTGAATTTATAAATCTCGAGTTATGAATTTTGTACTAAAACATGTCAAATTTGGACCAGTCTCTGTTGCAGAGGCAAAAACTCCAATTTAAAATGTGATCTAAGTTTTGATCCCTTCACGAAAGTCGTAGCTAACATATTTTTTTACCTACCCTAAAAAAATGGGGCTGTTTTGTTGAGTTTTGGTCAGTCAAAAGCCTTCTGCAAGTTGCTGTCCTCTTTGATTTAAAACCAAATCTGTCTAACCTTTTTGTGAGACTTAAAACTAATATTTTTAGTGCTTAAATCAAAATGTGTTCTTCATGCGATGTTTAGTAGACTTCAAGACCCAGTTGCTCTAATAATTTGAGAAATAAAATTGTTGCTTGATTCTCCAAATAATTTTTATGCTCTCTGTTTTCAATGCTGAAAATCACCACCACTGAGTTTTAAAATGCTGACTTGACGCATTTTTTTAGGAGAGCAAGATCTTGAATATTTTCTTAAGAACTCCACCAAGCATTCTTTATGAAAGTTTTAGGGAACATCTTAAACTATAACATATTCAAAAATTAGGAATTTTGAAGCTAATTTAATACCCCAAACATATTTTTCTTTTTCTGCTCTATACGTAACATTTTTGATCTTAAGCCTAGGGTTGCTGTATCGCTTTTGTTTGTGAGGGCCATATCACTTAGAAATAATTGGAATTCAAGTAGGTGTTCTTCATAAAAGTTGTTAAGGACCTTTTAAACTATTTTGTGACCAAAAACCATAATTTAATTTAGAGTCTAGGTGCCTCAAATACTTGCTGCAAATTCTGTTTAAATTGCTGATTTTTTTTTGTGAAGTGTAGAATATCAACTTTTAGCTTATGATGGAAAGCATGCCTATAGTAGTTGTAGCTCATACTTAACGTAGTTGTACGTCACGCTTAAAGTAGTTGTACCTCATGCCTAAAGTGGTTATATCTTATGCTTTAAATTGGTTGTACCATGAGCATTGTAATAGTTGCACTTTGGGCATCTTGTAGGTCATACCTTTGTACATTGTGAGTTGTGCTTTTATCATTGTTAGTGGGGTGTGTCGCTTTGGAGTCAGTCACTCTTTGCTTCTTAGTCAAGAGCGTCCCTGGTGTGCTGGCTGTGAGATTATTTTGGGATGTATTCCCCGTAAATACCCTGGGTGCGTCCCTGGTGCAGATATTATGATTATTTTGGGGTGAACTCCACTGCGGACACCATTGGTATGTCTCTTGCTTTCCTGTGCTTCGGATTTTGAATTCACACTGATGGTGAAGGCATCATGGGTCTTAAGGTGGGTGCGTTCGGGTTAGCATGGTGGCACCGGACCCCATGCTGTTGTGGTTAAATAAAACAGCTGTGGTATGTAACCCGACAGTGAAGTTATTATTCACAACAAGGTGCACTGATAGCTTTAGTGATCAATTGCCGTAAAGTTTATCTCTTGAACTTCCGTGCGTGGAGTTCATTGTTCAGTTGTGGTCTATGATCGGGTTGGGCATTGTTAATAGTTTAGTAGCTTATTATTATTATTATTAGTATGTTATTATTATTCGATGTGTGTGAGTGTATGATTGTAATAGTGTTTTCTAAATTTATTATAAATAAGATTGCTCGCCTACCCATTATGGTACGATTTTCCATTATTCTTTGTCTCCTAACATGGTATCAGAGCCACCATTTCTTTCTCCTCCATGAAACCCTAACCCTAGCTCTAACCCTAACCCTAAGCAACCAACTTCAGCCGACAGGCTCTTCTTCTTCCCTGAATGTGCCAACTGCTTCTTCTACTCTAAAGCTGCCGACAACCACCCTAACCCTAACCCTAACCCTAACCCTATGTAACCAACTTCAACCGACAGTTTCCTCTTCTTCCCTGAATGTGTCGATAGCTTCTTCTTCTGCTCTAAAGCTGCCGACAGCCATCCCTGAGGTTGCCGACAGCCTTCTCTTCTTCCCTGAAGGTACCGCAAGCCTTTTCTCTTTCCCTGCAGTGTCGCAAGATCCCTTGTACCTTCCGTAAAGTGCTGATAGTCTCGTCTCTCCCTCTGGGAGTTGCCGACAACTGGAACCCTAGTCCCCTAAAGTGCCGACAATCTCTTCTCTCCCTCTGGGAGTTGCCGACACCCTTCCCTGTTGATTGAAGAAACACTAATTTTTCTTAGAGTTGCCGACAACTGCTTTCTCACACAGCTCACCTCTCTCTGTGCTAGAAGTGCCGACAGTCCCTAGGGGAGTTCTAGCTGCTGGTTTGAGGTTCTAGGGACTGCCGTTGTAATATATCAGAAAAATAAATAAATAATAATAAATAAATAAATAAAAATAAAATAAAAATAAATTAAAAATAATGTTAAATTAAAACAATAAATGACATTAATATATATATACAAAATCTTTGACTGAGAATTTGTAAGGAAGGAAATTGATTGATATTTTTGGTTACAAATCAAAATTTTTCATCAAAAATCCTCTTTCAACGCCCCTTTCTTGATCAAATTCCCCTTTCAACACTTAGGCTGGAGCGTGTAGTGTGTATTTATACGAGAGGGATTTGGAGCTTTTTTGTGCAAAAAAGAGATAAAGAAACAGAGTGAAAGAGAGGAAGTGAGTATCGGCAAACCAGCTCGGCCCTGACGCCTTCTTCAGCCACCACCGACGCCGACCATTGCCGACACCACCCCAGACGCCGACGACAACCACCTACGCCACCCACCGCAGCTGCTGTCCACCTTTTCATCTCTCTCTCTCTCTCTGCCTGTCGGAGGCCACCGGCGACCTCCGTCGGCGTCGTCAGCACCTTCGGCGAACCCCGAAACCCCTGGTTTGGAGTTTGATTGCGCGGTTGGGTTTTGGTTTTTGGTTTAGCGTGTTTTGGGTTCCTGTTTGGGTTTTGGCTGTTTTCTTTAGGCCTTGTTTGGTTGGGTTAGTATTTGGGTTATGTTTTATCTTGTTTGGTTTCTATTTTTATAAACTATTTTATTATTGAGTTGCTATTTTATAATAATAATAATAATGATATTGAGTTTAATTAGTTTTTATATAAAAAAATGGGTAAGAAAGATATTATTTTTGTCACTATAATTAATGAAATAGTAATTTAAATGTGATCTTAAAAATAAAGTATAATGATTAAACTTTATAAAATTTTGTTAACAAGATTTTTGAAATGAAATTATTTATGTTCATTTTAAGAAAAACAAACGGAATTGAAGATAAATTAAATAAAAGGTTTTACAAAAATATAACTTATGAATTTTTAGAAAATGATCTAAATTAAAAAGAAAATAAATATATAAATATATTTTATGGACTTCGAGTTAAAATTTAATTGAGTTAAATTGTAAGATTTTTCTTTAAATTAAAATTAAATCTAAGAAAAACATTTTTAAAACAAATTTAAAGAAATAAATTTTGTAGCAATAATTTAAATTAGGATATTATAATTATAAATATACTATATTATATAATTTTAAGAAATAATAATACAGTTTTAATGCCAAAATTAAAAAGTAAAAATTGAATGACTAAAATATTATTCTGTATTTTCTGTTTAGAATTGGAGTTTTGAAAAATCACAATTAATTTCTGCTAGATCAAGTGAATCTCTGATATTTGAATTAGTTTTTATTTCACGTGAATGTTGAAAATGATGAATAAATGAATTAAATGATATGAATGAACAGAAATGAATAAATGATATAAATGAATGATAGAATGATGTGTTAAACGGCATCCTGACCACTAGGGGACGTTAAGCGTACCAGCGAAGCGAGGCAATAAGGGTGGGGTCACGGCCAGGTGACTTAAGGCATGATCATGTCCATTGTATTAAACGTGGGGTCGCTCCTTACCAAATTCTAGCAAACCGTTTAATATATATTATTCTAATACTGTGTCATAATTAATAATTTAGATATCATTGAATTCACACTAGCATTGTTAATGGATGTTGAACAATTTCAGGTGACACTTGAAAGCGTGAAGAATTCAGTTTTTGGGGAACAAGAAGTTCAAGTTTTTTTCATTTCCTGTAATTGCCATTTGTTTTTCTTCTGTTTTTAGAATAAATTCTTAGTTGGAACATTGTTTTTATAGTTAATGTTCTGGAAATTTATGTTGAAAAATTTTCAGTTGAAAATATTTTAATAAATCTATTTTTGCACTTAGATATGTTTAAATAAGTCTTATTTTCTTTTCAAAGGTCATAACTCAGAATAAGAATGTTAAGAAAAGATAAAGAGGTCTTTGGTGGGTTTTGACTCACTAGCCGGTCACGGACGCCATGTTTTAAAATGGGTCGTGACAGCCGTGGTCCTTTACCTTGATTCTGTGAGTACCAATAATCCTACGGAGAACCCTAGCTGCTGTTTTGAGGGTCTCGGGGACTGTCACAGGGTGTTGAAGACTATGGTGATAGCTTGAAGGTATGCTTGGTGGTCTATTTATGAATCTTTCCGATTGGAATTGAGTTCTATTGTGTTGTTGGAGTGGTTGCCTGTGATTCCTTAATATTGATAGTGTGTGATGTCGACGGAGAGTTCGACAAGGGTGGGTGACTCTCCAATTAGTACTGAAAGAAGGATTTGTGAAACTTAAATGAGTACTGACAGACAAGGAATCACAGATGTGTTTTCATCATCCACACGGTTAGTGGATTCGAGACTGACGGAACCACAAACATATGTGTTATGGAAGAAAAATGTATTGCTAACAATTGAAGGTATGGAAAAAGAGGATTATTTATTCAATGATCCTCCTGAGAAGGGATCTGATGAATACAAGAGGTAGAAAAGGGATGATGTAAGACTATTGAGTAAACTGTTGAATTCAATGGAGTCGTCCATTGAGGTTTTAGTGGCCAATGCCACCACTGTTCGAGAGGTGTGGATCATACTCGAGGAGACCTTTGCGTCGACTAATGACTTGTCCAGATTATATGATGTGATGTGGAGTATATTCAGAATACAGCAGGGCGAACGACCATTCTCAGACTATTTCACAGAGTTCAAGGTGCTGGCAGATGAGTATGATCGGTTGGTACCTTTCACCAATCGATACGAGGTTTTCAGATAGCAGAGGATGCAGTTTTTGGTGTTGTGTTTCTTAGCTGGGGTGAACCAGCAACTTGACAGTTGACTCTGCCCGTTCACAGATTTTGGCTGGGTCCGATATTCCATCTTTATCTGAGGTCTTCAGGAGGATGAACAAAGCAATTAGTAAGGATGAGCCTCGCATCACTACTGCTGACCAGGGTGATCACACAGCCCTAGGTCCATTTCGTGGAGACGATAGAGGTGGTTTTCGTGGTAGAGGTCGTGATGGAGGACGAGGTAGAGGCCGTGATGGAGAACAAGGCAGAGATCGAGGTGGACGTGACACCAGGTCCTACTACTATTTTGGAGAGCAGGGACATTTACAGAGCTCGTGTTGGAAGCTACATGGGCGTCCTACCTCGTCTATGGCCAATGCAGTGGCCGATTATGATGCTCCTTCCTCTTTTTCTTCTGAGAGGACTATAGATATGACTCAGGGGGAGTATGATCAGTTTATCCAGATAAGGATTGGGAACGCAACCGATACTCCCTCAGCCACAGTTGCAAGTAACCCAGTTGCATGTATGGCTACTCCCAGATCATGGGTGGTAGACTCAGGTGCATCTGCACATATGACCCACTCCACATGTACTTTTTCATCTTATCACTTGACCTCTGACCAAAGTGGAGTTCTTGTTGCCAATGGAGGAACCTTAGAGGTGAAAAGATAGGGAGTAGCTGCTTTATCTCCATTTCTTATCCTCTCTGATATTTTACATACTCCTGCTAATCCATTTAATCTGCTATCGGTAAGTCGTATTACAAAAGATTTGAAGCATGGTTTCAAAAATCAGCCGTTACCGTTACGTAACGCCGTTACGTAACGGTTTCGGCGGAGACCGAGTCACGATACGGCCGCTATAGCGGCGCTACCACATTTCACAGCCGTAACGGCCGTTACGGTTACCGTAACGGTGGTTTCGGTAGAGTAACGGTCGTTTCGGGGCGTGACGGGCCGTTACTGCACAGCGTAACGGCGATCGCGACTGTGCGGCGTGTGCGTTATGTCCCGAGTCTCCCCGACAGTCCATTTTTGTCCATTCTTTCCCATTATTGTGTCTATACATCCCCCAAACAACAGATGTA
>JAULJZ010119631.1:0-11263 GCA_032270985.1 Heliamphora pulchella
AGTAGGCTGTCGTAATTACGAGGAACAGATAATAGTGTCATCTATTGTTTCGACTCTCTGTGCTAGTACACTTTGTGCATTGAATAGGACCACATTGGAGTAGTTAATTTTATACTGACTGTATAAATTAATTTACACCCCAATGTTATTATGAGTGCTTATACTCTTAATCCCAAAATAGTTATTATTCACGTATATTTAGTATTCGTTGTTTTGATTCATTAGATAGTGCGATATTTTATGGATCAATATTTCCGGTGAGTTAGATAGCGGTATTAAATATATGACGAATATTAATTATTGATGGAATCCACATTTCGATTGTTCAGAATTGACAATACCTCCTTAAGGAAGCTTATAAGTTTTGATCGAGCAAAACTCTATAGGTGGATTTAATTATCTACCCATCAAATAAGTTAAGCGAAAGAGCTTAAAGAATTTTAATAAGTCGATTAAATTAAATTGTTAGTAATAAAATTTAATTAGTGGGTATCGAAAATCTTAATGTAGGGAGATAAGTTAAGCATTTGATAATAGGCGCTCAAATAATTGGTTTTGAAAATGTAGCTGGGAGTGCAATTACGACTCTTTAGTGGTATGAAATGTAATTTATGCTTTTATGAATTTGTCTAAAGGGCAAACAGATTTTCATAATTATATTAGAAGGCTAAGTCGTATTTACTCCATAGGTCCCTACTGTAGCTTTATATATATGTGGTTATGCTAACCAAATCCCACATTACATTCATTATTGAATTAGAATTTTCACATAAATCTTAGGTGGCTAGCTTAGTAGGTTCAAGATCATTATAGAACGTAATCCACTCTACGTTTGTGACAAATATCTGAGAATACAATAGAAGGCTTGATCAGGGTTTCAACTCGAAGGATTCACATTCGTGGTTGTTATAGTAACCGAAATCATTCTACCAGATTTTGAAAGGTATATTCCCGAATTAACTTTAGGAGTACGGATTTTATTTTGATCGTTTGACATCAAATTTTTTTAAAATAGAGCCTCTTTCGGCGATTGCCCGCTCAGTATTTCTTTATCGTAAAAATCATATTCAAATTAATGATTTTGACAGTTTGCCTCCAACACCAATTGTATTTCATCTTCATATAACTCATCTTCAAAAATCACTTCGGCAATATTAGCCAGAAACCCGTGTTCCTTTGCATGCAGGTTGTACAACCTCTCTTCTGACAAATGAACGACTATCTTATCGAGAGTGGCCTGCAGTGCTGCCGCGTTTTCACTCTCTGTTGGTTGTACTCCATTAGGTATAGCTTCGAGAAAGGGAGTAATCGGCCTGTTCACCTCAAAAATATGAGGGACGATCACTTGTTTATTGATTTTTTTCAAGTCTTCCATTGGTGTTTTGTTAGATAACGTCACAGCCACTAGGCGGCCTTCATTATCTAAGCTGGTCACCTTTATGGGTCCGATATCGTCATCATATAGCCTCGCCTCAGCATGATTAGTCGTTGTTAGAAAAGGCTTTTTGTCTGCCCAAACTACTTCAATAACTTGATCCTTCCAAAATATCAAGCATTGGTGCAATGTTGAAAGTACTGCCATACATACATGAATCCAGTCCCTTCCAAGTAATAGGTTATAAGCTGAATGAGAGTATATCACAAAGAAATGACTAATTAAAGTTTTACTTCCTACAGTAAGATTGGCAACGATAATACCATGAGACGATATGATTCCTCTAGCAAAATCTTATATGCATGCATTAGATCGTAATTAATCTTGCTCGGTCTTACCAATCTTGTTGAGCATGGTTATAGACATCAAATTTACTGTAAAACCATTATTTACCAAAAGTCTGCTGATCGGTATTCCATCAATATGTCCTATGATGTACAAAGGTCGGATATGCTGAGTCGTCTCCTTCGATAGCCTTTCGAAGACAACACCCTGTGCAGATTCTCCTTCATGAGTTTTCAAGATTAAAAGTGGCTCATGTTCTTTTCTGGCAAATTCTGGTAAGATTTTCACCATTCCTCCTTGTTCTTCGACATCTCCCACTATGGAAGAAGTCTGTCTTTCCTTGGCCATGAAACTCTTAGGCAAGATGAATACCATGTTGCAAACCATAGGTTCTTTGCCTTTATTTGTATAGACCATCTTGTTAGAACTTGGCTGATTTTAAGTTAATGTCCCCTCGATCTTCCTAGGCCTGTAGTTGTACACTGAAGTTATTTAAAATTGCACCATCTTTCTCCTCTTGTCCTCTAAATGTTCCTCTATTACTTCCCTGGCCCTATGGTCAGCTTATCTCTTCCTCCGCATTCCCCACTTTTGAGACCTAGACGGGGTTCCTTCTGGTTGAGAAAATTTTGGATGCGTATCCCTTATCTACTGGCTTGGTGAGGATAATGGCGGTCTCACTATCCTTGGTCCTTCTTGTCTGGTATTCCTTTGAAAGACTGGTGGCCTACCCTTCGAGGCCCGTAGGCGTTGAAAAAATGATTTTCTTTTCTTCTTTTCATATTGACGCCCAAGAAGATTCTCCCTTCTGACTTTATTACTTTTCCATACTTTTTGGGCACATTCTTTACACGTGGTGTTCCTGCGAGCCGTTTCTCTTTCTCCTTGTGCAAATTATTTATTGATCCCACCAAACATCTTGGACTGGGATAGCCTTGGGAACTTCCTCCTCATAGTGAGCCAAGTTACTAGACTCTCCTGTTTTCTTGGCTTCTGTTCTAGGATAGCCTTTCATATAAATCATGACCATGTTTGTTGCAAGTTGTTGTGGAAAAGTAACTGTGTCCACTCCCATTGCCGCTTTTTCTTTTTTAGGGAACCTGAACTCTCTTTTATCTATTTTGTCCTGAATATTATTTCTAAAAGTAATACAATTGTTTGTAGTATGATTTCAGGAATTGTGGTACTTATAGTATTCCTTATTTCTGAGCACATCTGGTAGTAGAATCTTGTGTCCTACTAAGAATCTGAACATCTTGTCTACTAGCAAATGGTCGAAATTCTAATTCGCCTTTGTGATGCCAAAAGTATAGATTCTGGTAATCTTTGGTGAAGCCAGAGAACCCTGAGACTTATTAGGCTCAATTTTAACAACGGCTTTGCAAACATAGGGATTTTTGTTGATGATTTCTGCAACTGCTACCTCAGAATTGAAGTGGGCCTCTGAACTTGCTATAGTATAGCTCGGGTCGTGGCAATATGTTCTCTTAGATGCCACCTTTCTGTCATGTTCTTCGCACAATGTATATTCATATCGTACTGCCTGTGCTGCTAGCTCAAATAGATCTCGAAACTCCATCCCCTCAATTTTCTTTTGAAGTTCAAAATTTAAACCATTTTGGGCTAACCTGACATACTTTGTTTTCGGAAGAACAACTTTACACTTAAACCTGGCCTTCTTGAATTCGAAATATAAGCCTCCACTGATTCTCTTGAAAGCTGGTACATCCTAGATAAATCTGCCATAGTAACCTCTTGTACCGTTCTATAAAAATATTGATGGAATAATTCTTCCAACTGAGGCTAGCTTTATATCGAATTTGGTGGTAGATTCATATACTAGATAAAAGCAGTATCGGTCAAGGAATTAGCAAACAATCGAAGCCTAAAAAAGTTATTACCGCCTGCTTCCCCACATTGAATAGTGAATCTTGTTACGTGTTCGATAGTAGAATAATGGTCTTCTCTTGAGAACAGAACGAATTTTGGGACCCCATACCCTCTAAGAAACTCATACATCATGTCAATAGCATCTGCATTTGATTTCAGGTAAATCGGTCTTCCAATTTCTGTAAGAGTTGGCCCGAATTGTTCTTGAATAATATCGATGACTTGCTCTATGTTGAAAAGAATGTTTGGCTGCTGTGGTGGATGGTTGAAATTCCCAAAATTTATCAGAGGTTACCCCTTGAGCTCCTAATTAACACTGGTATAAAGTGGGTTGGGATCTCTATAGGGGCTTACTTGTCCAATAGGCGGTATGGTGCATTGCTGGTTAGTTCCATTTTCTTCATTCGGCCTACCCTTTTCCTGGTTTCCCATCTGGTCTCCATTATGCCCCCGAGTTCTAGACTGTTGGAAGATGATCCGGGATGGGAAATCATAAGATTATGTGGCATTGGAGGGGTTGTTCTACTGTTTGCTGATTTGCTACTTCACTATGTCCGGCAAGAATAGACATTATCATATTCTCATTGATCAGAGCCATCATTTGTTTGATTGTTAGGGTCAAATCGTGTATTGGTGTCGTCAATGATTGTGAAAACTCATTGTTAGATTCTTGGAGGTAACCCTTCAAAGTTTTGGCCAAGTTTTGTGACTGATGTGGCTCTCCATTATAATCTTCTAGTGAAGAATTTCCAGTATGCTGTCTAATGGCCGCCTTTCTCGATCTCTTCCAACCATATTGCCTCTTTATGGCACTTGTGTCCCACCAGGTGTGCCAAAAAATTATTGGCGTTCGTGCTAAATTATGTTCAAGACTTGATGATGTGGTGCGAGTATGCCAGGACAAATGCGTCCAATTGTGTTTGGAATTGCGCCAACCTGACTCTAAACTAGGCCGAATTATGTGTAGCTTGAAGCAAAAGTTACCAATTCAATTTTTTGCCCCAATGTAAAGGACTTCAACAATTTTCAAGAGTGTTTTGAATTAAAATAAACGAAAATTTAAAGGATGAATAAATAGAAATTGAAACTGAATTTAAAATGACTTTGTACATAATGAAGTACGAATTGAAATAAAGATTATGACTAAAGTTATGTATAATGAGAACAAAAATTGAATCTAATTTAGCAAATGAAAATGGAATGAAAACAAAGTAATGGATCTAAATTCGGAAATGAAAAGATATATCACTACAAGATAAGAAAATAAAATAAACTAGGAGCTTTTGATATGTGTCAGATGTATTTTTTTCTTTGACCGATCTTTCCTTTAATAAATATCAGCATAACAAAAACGCTCCGATTATTTTTCACTTTTTTCTCCAATGATTATTCCTCTTTTGACTCATTCCCATGGCGACATGGGTTAAGCGCCACTATTCACTTGTCGTTCGTTCCTCTTTATCTTTTTCTAGATATTTTAAAATTCTTATGCCACATGTCATTTTTTTAACTATTCTATGTTTAACGCATCATCTGGGATTTATATCCATAACAACTTCTTAATTTAAATCCTGCCGCCACCTTTCTAAGAAAATAGTTACCCAAACATTTATGTATTTATAAAAAATATTTACCCTATCTTTGGACTAGTTTTTTTGTTAATTTTTTTACTTAAAAATCTCTTAAAAAGCCTATTTATTTGGTCTCAGTTAGTGTTTTTCATATATTTATATATATATATTTTTACAAAAAAGCTAAAAAATTAAAAAAAAAATTAATCCAAACATAAGCTTAATTAATTGAATCAATGAGTACCTATTGAAGTGCTCACTCTAACTCTCTCTTGATTTCTGTAGTAGTAATTCTGAATTAAATGCAATTGCTGTAAAAACAAATCTACGATTAATAATAGTAAAATGACAAAAAATGAAGATAAAAAAGAATTGAAAGAAGATAAAAAAAAAATAAAAAGAAACAAAAGAAGAAATACACGCAGTAATACTGGAAAAAAGAAAGAACAAAAATGTCAAACGGATATCCGCTAGCGATGAATGAAGTAGGACTCTGATTAACGAAATAATTCTACTAGCCAATCTATTCTAGATGTGGCAGAAAAAGTACAATAAATAGTATGATAAATGTCAATCTCCTTTTTGAATATGTATCCTATATAATGTTTATCCATTTGAATATCAAAGTTTTTTTTTGGAAATCTATTATATATATATATTATTTTTTATATTTTTAATAAAATATTATTTTTTATTTTTAAATTTTAATTTATAAAAATATAAATAGCTCTATCTTAAAGTTAGATTTTAAGTCCTATAAATCTCAAGGCATGCCTTGAGGATATGTATTAACAAATAGATTTTTTTGAAATATTTTTAAATCTAAAAGTCATTTAATTGAATAAATTAACCAATCAAATATTTTAAATTTTTTTATTAATTTTGATTGAGATTTATTATTAGGAAAACCCAATTTTATTTAGTAAAAGTGTGCATACCATTTTAATATAATAACGAATATTTGTGGGATTATGGCCCTGTTTTGTATAATTATTTATTATTTATTTTATTTTATTTATTTTTATTTTTAGTAATTTTTTTTGTATTATCTCATCAAATTATTATTCTACTTGGACTCCTCCCATTGAGGAGTATTGAATATAAAAATAAATCATAACAAATAAAAATTTAAAAAAATTAAAAATAAATAAAAATAAAATACAATAAGTTAAATTTATATTACTTATCAATTAATCATAAATGCTTACTATCATAATTTTTGATTTAAAAAAGAAAAAAATTAACAAAAAATAAAATATAAAAAATCACATTAATTAGCGTATTAGAGCCGTAACGGGTAGAATTAAACCGGGAGGTGGAGAGGATAATGGAAAGTAGCCGGTGCAAATGAAGACTGCTTCTGCTACTACTGCTCTTCTTCCCGTCCCTCCCCAATCATGTTCTGTAACGATATTCTCTCACCACTCTCAACTATGGCTGTCCGCAAATTCAATTACCTCTCTTCCCCACCGACACCAAAATCTTTCTTCTCACCGCGGCCGCCCCATCGCAGGGACCAGGTATCGTCGCCGGGACTCAAATGATGGAAACGACGACGACGACGATATTGTTTGGAAGCGGCGGCGGAGGCGGTGGTGGTCTGATAACCCACCGCCGGAGATGAACCAAGGCTCTGGGGTTCTTGAGGAGTTCATTGATAGTGTTTGGATTTTTAAGGTAATTTTAACGCTACTCATAACTCATCTCAGATTTCGTTTCTTTCATGTTTCCAATGTGTTTTCTGTACATACTTATTTTGTGGGTTGGTATGTCTGGTGAATTCTTTTTATTTTTATTTTTTTATAACTAATTGGTTTCTTCTCCCTCCCTCCCTCCCTCCCTCCCCCTCTCTCTCTTAGACAGGGTACCAAAATTGGGTTCTTTGGGCCCTTTCTCCATAATATAATTGCTGACCTCCTAAATCTTACATTGGAATTGATTTAGATAGTCATTTAGAAAGATCCTTGGTAGGATTTGAATCCTTAAAAAGAGGATGTTTTCATTAATCAAGAATGTAAGTTAAGGGCTCGAAGACAATTAGATAGCATATTATACAATGCTGACTACAGACCACCAGATGTTACTTTTAGGACTCTAGCACCTTATCAGAAATCGAAGTTTTTGGGTCCAGAGAGAGAGAATGGCCGCAAGGCTGAAACTTAAAAGGAAATGACCGGAAAAAAAGGCTCCACGAGAGGTGCGGCTTAATTTGACTCAACACAGAAAAACTTACTAGGCTCAAACATAGTAAGGACCTTGTTTATTTCACTAGCTCATTCATGCTTGTATATATTCTCTCATATGACACTTATTCATTGCTAGATTTATATCTCGCTTACAATGAATGCTCTTTCTATATTAGTGGTTAAGATTTACCAGGGGCAGAGCAAGTATTCTTGCTTCGTGGGAACAAGTATTTAAAATTACACATAACACAGTTGATTGAAGTGTTACTCAAAAAGTTAAAATATGTTGATAACACATAATTTGATTTACAACTGACCACGACAACTTTTCAGCTTTTGAGAATAGTACACGATAGTTTTATTTGTAGTGTTATGAAACATGATATTCATTCTGACTAATAGAAGACATTGCTTCTAATTTTGATTGTCTCTTAAAAAAATAACTCCATAAGTTAGAATATATTGAAAACAATAAACAAAAAAGAAACCAATGGATAACACATATTATCAAATACACAATCAAAAAATATTGTCAAGTAACAGTGGTCAGGTATATTATTAAATTAACACAATAGTTAATCTCTTCATTATTTTCACACAATATTCACCTGAGTTATCAGAATTACACAATATTTATCAGATTAACACAAAAGTTACTGATTGATTCAATGGAATTTCAGAATATTCTCCCCTTCCCTTCATATGATTTATTCATTTTCTGATATGTAATTTATCCATTAAAGCAACAATGACAGCAAGCATAGCACATCTCTAACAGCAATAAAAAAGTGAGGAAGTCAACTAGGTAGGGTAGGGATGTAGGGTACAGGTTTTGGTAAGTGATACCTAGTGGGAAGGCGACTGAGGTGAGCACAGCGGTGAGACAACGCGGTGGCAGCAAGAAAAGTTGTGGCAGTAAGCAAAGTGACGAGCGGCAATGGCATTCAACGATCGGCGACATGCAACCGACAGAGAAATTATGTCATTGAATACAAGGGGTTGTAGCTGGTCTCATAAGAAGGGGCTCGTGATTTGTAAAGGAAGGCTTCTGATCTGGGGACAAAAGGGAGCATCTCATTTCAAATGAAGAGAATAAAAGGGAAAATTTATAATTTAGGTGGTGGGGAGGAATTAAAAATTATTAAAACATTTAAGGAATAAGTAGGACTACGAAAAATTCCAAATGGGGCATTGGCCCCGGTGGCCTTGAATTCCTCTGTCCCTGAGAGTTACTGCTGCAGAGATTATATCAGAGGATGAATTAAGTGATAAGTGGGTTATTTTAGGCATGGATTGGATTCCCTTTCAAAGGTACTTGATTCGGGGGAAGCTATTGCTTTGTGCAAAAAAATTAATAAATTAATAATAATAAAAATAAAAATTCCAAGGGAAATGATCATGTCAATATCGGTTACTGTTTTTCTTTCTTTTGCTATCCTCACAATTGGTGTGCTATACTGAAGACTTGCTTCTTTCTTACTTTCGTTTAAATATAAAGAAAATAAGGGGTGGAGAAACTTGCATTCTGCTATTTCTATTTTTCTGCTTGAAAATTTGATTGAGGTTTACTTCACTCATTATTTTATTTATATGTTCAGGTGCCAATTATTATTATGATGCTTCTCGTCTGTTGTTTCACTTGCCATGATATTACTTGATTTGGTCTTTGAACTTGCCAGTGTTGCCTAGACTATTGTTTCAGCAACTAATGTAGCGGATTTCTATATTTCAGGAATATTGGGGCCAAAGCTTTCCTAAACTTGTAGGAACGTTTTTTGACAAATAGAAATTCTTTCCTTGGAAAATGCTCTTGTTCTGCTTTTTAAACCAATCTAGCTAAATGCTTCTCCGATGAGATCCAACAACGACAATAACCAAAAATTATGTATTGTGTACCATTTCTTTTTTGTTTTGTTTCTGTTTTGTCTTTTTTTTTCTTCCATTTTTCTCTTTCTCTCTTTCTTTTTGCCTTCCTTCCTTCCTTCCTTCCTTCCTTCTTCGTAGTGCCTTTCTGACCACAATTGTTTGCTTATGCAATTAGCAGACAAGTCAATTTTCTGCAGTGTTTACAATTTCTGTGTGGTGACTGGACAACACAACATTGATTTGCAACCTCTGTATGTAATGCTTTTCCAATGAGATTGAGCAATGACAGTGTCAAAAATTCAACTACTTCATAAAATCCAAATTTAAAAATCCTAATTGTTTGCTGATATGACCATGCCTTTATGTTAAAAGGTTCTTTTTGGTAATTGGGTGATTATGACCATTCTTCAAATTCATGGGTTTTGGATTAAGACAATTTAGCATGTGTAGATTAATGGTTTTTTTTTTCATTTTCATCCCCTAAACTTTCATGGATTTCTATATGTCGAAACAAGATCTGAGGGATGTTGAAGCAGAGATGTTGGCAAGGGGTAGGTCGACATAGAGGAGATCTTGGGTAGGTCGGCAAGGATGATGGCGATGGCGAGCAGATAGCGAGGAATGGCGAAGGTAAGGTTTGTTGGTGGCTATAGCGAGGGATGACGAAGGTGAGGGTTTTGATGGTCGTTAATGGTGACAACGGTAATGGCGAGGGATGACGATGACAATGATGACGACGGCAACTCTAGTTAGGGTTTTGGTGACTTCGGCGAGATTAGGGTTTGGCTGCTACTGATTTTTTTATATAGATTTTGGTTCTGATACCAAAAAGAATAAAAGAGTTCAATAATATTGGGTTACTTTCAAATAGGTATAGCTATCTATTTATATTACTGGAGTAGATTTACAAATAGAATGAAGAATCTAAGAATCTACAATACGGAAAGAAATAAAATCAAAGTTCACATCGTAAGTTAAGAAATCATAATTTCCTAATATATATTATTTCCAATGCTTCAACTATCAATTTTACTTACTTGGTCCTTCAACTATGTAATTTAACCCTACTTAGCCAAATTGGAAACTAATGTCTACTTAATTGACAAAAGATTGCCCTGTAGTCTTTTTCACTCTTTGTTTTTGGACAAAATAGTCATTTTTCTGCTTGTGGTAGAAAAGTTTAACTCATTATATGCTAACAAAAGAGAGTAAAGCATAGAAGTAAAAAAGTAGATGGATTTTAGTAAACCGAAATTTTGACAAAAAATATAGCTGTGTAGCTTTTTTCAGTTGCTTGTGGTGAGAAAATTAGCTCAAATTATGCTAACAAAACATAGTAGATCAGAGAAATGCCAAAAAAAAAAAAGATGGCTTTTAGTAAACGATAATTTTTGATTCCGTTAAGTATGAGTAAATTAGAAGGATCAAGTAGGTAAAATTAATAGTTGAGAGATGAAATAAAAAAACTCATGATAGTTTAGGGATAAACTACCAATCTGCAGGTTCAAAGAAAGTCAATATTTTTGGCTGTTCATATATGCCTACATATTAATTTTTGCTTTAACATTTACTTATACCGTTTACCTAGAATGCTGTCTTCTGCCTATGGAAACACCATGTCTCTTATTGCACAATCAGACATAGAAAGTCCTATGAGATTGCACCTTTTCTTCTTTTGCTTATTTGGTTGGAATGTAGTGCCGGAATTTTCAATGATAAGTTTAAGAATGTTGACTCCTTATGGGATAGGGTGTGCTATTTATCATATTTTTGGGCTTAGGTAGCTTTTTCTTACATTTTATCACTAGAGATTGGAGGGCTGTGTACGGCCGTAGCCTTGCAATTATTGTTTTTTTTTTCTTCTTTTTTATTTTTCTCTTGTATCTCCTTCTTTGGTGGACTGCTGGGCCTGCAAGTTTTATACTTCTTTTTTGTCTTTTCAATAATACTGTTTTGTTGCCAATAAGAAAGAAAAACAGCAATCAGATCCAAAGAGTTTTTCACCTCCAGGCGCTTTTGATAAATATGAA
>JAULJZ010119642.1:0-11262 GCA_032270985.1 Heliamphora pulchella
CATAAAATAAAAAATTAATTTTATTAAAATAAAATTAAATACTAAAAATATAATTTTTAATATACCAACCCTAACATTACTCTCTGTAAAACCAATTCAAGACAATATAAGCATCGTTTCTTGATTATTGATTTATTGTTAATTGTTTACTAAGACATGGACAATTGAAAAGCATCCTTTTATGGTAAGTAACACATTTATATTTAAACAGATCACATGATTGTCTCTTTAGGTGTTAAGGCAAAAATATTACACGCCCACAAACATTAGTCAACACACGCGAGTCTTTACACTATATACACAATTGAGTATGGACTATTTACTTTAAATTCTGAATATAAGTTTTTATATTTGTTTTCTAAATTTGTAGAATTTTTAACTTAAGAAAACTTCATTTCAAAGTGTTGATGTCTGGTAATTAAATGCACCAACAACTAGATAACACATTAGTTTCTTTAGGCCAACAGTTTTTCTTTATCTACTTGTAGGCCACATTGCATTTGGTCCCAAGATTCATATATTCATGAACTCACCTAACTTTATTCCCTGATTTTCATTATTTAAGAAAAAGAAATTAACTTTTTACAAGTTTTATACTACAAATGTTGGATTTGCATGGTGAAAGAAGTTAGTTTCTTTATCTGTTTTGGTTGAATAGATTAATTACTATGTGCCCCCACTATTTGGGTGTATATTGTATGTAGCTCGTAAATGAGTTTAAATTTAAATAATTCAAAAGGTAAAATTAAAATAATAAAAAACTAAAGTTGAAATAATCATATAAGTGAGTATAAAATTGTTGTAATCAAAGCTAATGTGGAAATAATTAGAAGTTAAATTTGATCATTTAGCTAGTGTGGATTTTGATAAAAGAAAAATGAACATTTCTTATTTTTTTTAAAGAAAAAAGAAAAACAGATTTCTCTTGCTAAAGGAACCTAAAAAGTAAAAATAAAAATAAAAATAAAAACAATGTTTGTATATATATGTATAAGAAAAAATGGTAGCAGAAAAAACAGGCCTTAAAATCAGGCCTAAAAGTGTACCATTAAAATAAACACAATTAGAATTATAAATAAGAGGCTTTCAGCGAAAGGTCCAAAAAAATAAGTTTTAACGCATAAAGTTTATCAACAAAATTTTTAACGCACGAAATCCAATTGCCTACAACACAGATAAATTTAACACAAATATATAAATTTACCTATAAATTTACATGTAATGCATACAGATAAATTTATCTATTGTCTTATTTTATGCAAGACAGATAAATTTATTTGCATTCTTTATACAGATAAATCAAATAAATTTATCTGTGCATTTTTAAAACATGTATCAAGTATACAGATAAATTTATCTGTCTTGCATAAATAAGCATACAGATAAATTTATCTGTGTGCTTATTTATGCAAGACAAATAAATTTATCTGTGTACTTTATACATGTTTTGAAAATGCACAGATAAATTTATCTGTTCTAGAGTATCTGTGTGCTTATTTATGCAAGGCAAATAAATTTATCTGTGTACTTTATACATGTTTTGAAAATACACAGATAAATTTATCCGTTCTAGAGTCTAACTGGACCTTGCGCGTTAAAATTAGATCTCGCACGTTAAAATTTTTTATGATAAATAAAAAATAAAATCGACGCTATTTTAAATATTTAAGACTAATTTTCCGTATAAATAAACTCCTCAAGTGGGATGAGATTCTCAAAGGAAAATGAAAATTCTTGTGACAAGTGGGGTAGGAATGAAAACCATGGTGACATGTGGGGTTGGAATTAAAATTATGGTGACAATTGCAGGGGTATGAGTTACTGGGTATGATCATACTTTGTATTCCATCTGATCTAATTACAGTTCAATCAATATTTCCTCTTTACTCTCTCTTTTGGGATTAATTACATTTCGCACATATATTTTCTTGGAGAATTTGGTCCTAGCCTCTCATAACAAGATTTCTTTTTTCTTTATTAAGGATGCATATAAGTTTTGTTGCAAGAAGGATACTAATTCCACCGCTTAAACCCCTTTACAAAATGTCCTTGTTTTTAATCTAAATATCTATTTTTAATAAATATGATATTTTGAATATTATTTTATCAAGACCTATCAAACAACTACTCTTTTGCACCAATTCAATGTCTTGTAGTTCTAATTTCATGCTTGTATGTTAAATTGACGTGAGTTCATATTTTGGTGATGATTTATACATGAGCTACTACGAATATTTTGAGAACGCTAAGAAATTGAACTTGGGGCTTAAAGATGCATATTGGCACTCTTTTTTGGTCATGTTTGGGCTAAATATTACGAATTTTGTTTATTTTTGTCTTTTTTAAACTTTTGTCAACTTTTGACATATTTTTTTTTTATTTTTTCGAATTGTCTCGATGAAATAAATTCAAAAAGTAAAAAAATTTGATCAAAAATTTTAAAAAATTCACTAAAGACAAAAATAAGCAACATCAAATTTGGCTACTTTGGATTATTTTTTTTCTTTTTTTTGTCTTTTTTGTCTTTTTTTATTTTTAAATTAAAAATTTTTACTTTTTTGGCTCCTCTCGATGAGATGAGTCTAAAAGTATATTATAGTCTGACTAAATAAAAAAAAATTTACTAAAAATAAAAATATACAACATCAAATAAGCAAATAATCAATTATCCCAAACAGGGACTAATTCCATGACTTTATTATTATTATTTTTTTGGCACTCAAGTGTGATTAACATGATTTCTTTCTATTTGCTGACAAATTCAATGCGAGGTGGTGCAAACGTTTTGAGGGCAGCAGCAAAATACAGTTGGTTCAAAGATTCGCTCACACGCTATTTTTTCTTGTCACGATAACATTAAATTTATTTTCTCATATACTCTCTATAAGTACGTGTGCACTTCTTCTAAGCAATAACTTTTAACCTTTTTTTGTTTTAAGAATTATATAGTATTTAATATTTTTGAAATTAGTAGTTTATAAATTGTAACATTTAAAAAAAAATTATAAATAATTAGTAAAAATTATAACGCATAACTGAAATTAAAAATAATAATTATAATTTGTAACAAAAATTATAAGCGCTTAATAAAGATTATAACTTATAGTTAAAATTATTATTAAAAAACTAAAAACTACTAACAGTAATTTTGTCAAACATTTTGTGTTTGACTAAGTATTTCTATTTCACTTAAAGGCAAAAACGACTAAGAACAAATAAAACAAATTTCTTTTGAAGATACTCTAATTTAATATTTTTTTACCTTATTTTTATTTATTTATTTTAATTATAACCTTATCGTTATTAATAATCACTTTTATTATAAGTCCAACAGTAATAAATACCCACTCAATCATGATGTCAACCATTTTTTGACAACAAAAATCCGCACACATTAAGTCTATATTTGACTTAATTTTTTTAAAAATTTTTTACTTAAAAATTTTTAAAAAAGTTTACCAATTTCGCCTAAGTTGTTGTTTTTTATTTTACTTTTTATATTTATTTTTTTTATAAAAAAAAGCTAAAAAATTAAAAAAACGTTAAAAAGAAATTAGTCTGAACACAAATTAAGCCTAAAAGATGAAATGATTAGATCATCAAAATAGGTACTAATGGAGTAAATGGTCAAGTCCACTTTTTGAAAAAATTTATGCAATTACAAAATTTCCAAGACCATGTTTGTTGGGAGTTTAAGAAGGTTATGATTGAATTAATTTAAAATAATTATATTGGGTGCTTTGACCATCACATCAACCAGATTTGAACCCAAGAAAAAGTTAAAATTATGAAAATGCCCTTTAATCATAAATATCCTCAACGAGTGTTTTATTTTGTCCATTTTTATTTGTGAATGCAAAAAGTTTAAAAAATAAAATACAAAATGGGCAACCAACATCGAACGAGCAGTTTTATTAGTTCTCCCACTTACATTTCGTATTCATTCTGAAATAAAGTGATATTAAGTTAAAAATCACATCTGATTTAGTTACATTGAAAATCTGTGTAAAATTGAAAACTTTCATAGCTAAGAAGATAATCAAATGATGTTTGAAATTATTAAAGTAAAACAAAGCATTCTAAGTAAATTTTTTTTTTTTTTTGAGATTTAGCTCTCGTTTGGCAAATCGGTTTAAAGCCAGCTTTTGGAGCTTTTTGACTTATAAGTCAAAAAAATCAAAAAATCTTATTTTTTAATTTTTAATTTTTATTTTATTGATTTTTTGACTTTTCTAATAACAATTTCTAATTTTACCATTCTACATGTAAAATTAAGTAAATTTCAATTTTATCCTTTCAACATAAGATGAGGACAATTTGGTCAATTCTCTCTATGGCTTATTTGGCTCTTTTTTTTTGTTAAATTTTTTAAGTGACTCTTTTGCAAACCAAATAAATTTTTAATTTTTTGGCTTAAAACTAAAAAATTAACTTAGAGCCAAGTTGCTAAACAAACATGTAATCTTATTTCAAGAATGTCAAACCAAAGAGACATACACAACATATATTATTATTTCAAAATCAGACAAATGGCACTATTATTCCCTTCTATAATATTCTTGAGACTAACAATAATGAGGATAGATTTTATCCCACCATGTTTGTTTTGATGGATTAAAAAGGAGTGGACTAAACTAAAAAACTATTAAGATTTTTCGTCATTTCGAATGCAATAAAAGCACAATTATGTATATATTAGAGAGACAATCACACAAAAATTTACGTAGTTCAGTCCACACCAATCTTCTCAATAGGTGAGAAGATAATCCAATAAAATTGTAGAAATTATAAACGTGAGATGAAAAAAATTTTAAAAAAAAAACTCGACACCCAAAGCTTAAACTTTGAAATAAATCATGTTTTTCCGTTCAAATATTATCCGGTGCCCTTGTATTTTTTCATCTGTTCCTATATTTTTACTCATTTGATTTAATCTCCACACATCTACTAGAGCACCTAAGATCATTATTTATAGATAAACTGTAGAAATCTTAATCCACATATAATTATTAGACCCTACATATATAAGATTTTTAGTGGATCTATGATTTCACTCAAACTTAAATACATGTAATTAAAATCATAATTATGTACATCCTGAGAAATACAAGACATGCACTCAGCAATCTCTAACTTGGCTTGATTTCTGCAAATCTTTAAAATAATCAGTGTTGATGTTAATTCTATCGTTGTCATCGATTCTCCGCACTCGAATTAGTATGGCCAACACCTTCACACCGAAATGCTCAACATCCATTCATTGAGGAGTCTATCGTAATTTCACATGTCCTTTTTGTGCAAATAACGAGATAGATCACTATCACAAATGCGTCATCATCTTTCTCTTTTCTTATGCAAATTACTTTTTGATCTATAACGAACAAGACCAAAAAGTATATAGGTGCTCCGATCTCTCATTGCAACTTTAAACTGTTAATTGTCGATTCTAATACCTCTTATTAGTATTTTTCACCATCCTCAAACACAATGAAAGTACAATTATGTACACACACAAAAAAATCACATAAAAATTTACGTGGTTCAACTCAAATCGGCTTACGGCTATCTCTCTACAATAACCGAAGAGATTACAAATACGATACTAAAAACTCAACATCTAAAACCCAAGCCCTAAAATCAATCCCGATTTCTCACTCAATAGTCATCCCGGCGGAAACAATACTATTCCCGAAAATTTTGACCGAACAAAAATTGACCGAATGTATGGCAGATGGAAAATAGTTATAAAATAAGGTGGGTTTAAAGTAGTACTATATTGTGTTTTATTTAATATTTTATTTTCTTAACATGTTTTTATAATCAAAATCGTTTATTTTATAATATTTCTTAATTTTATTACTCACAAAAAAATTAAATTAATTGGATATCTAAAATTATATGATTTGACTATATTTGTTTAACACTATTTTTTGTAAGATTATATATACCATTCATTTGTTTTTAAACAAATGTGATCTAGTCACATAACTATCAACATCTAATTAGTTTAATTTTCTGCAACAATAATCTACCTAATAAATATTACATAATAAATAGTTTTGATCATATAAATATACGAAATACTAAGTCTATTAAAATAAATTACGAAGTAATTAACCGTCAATAATTTAGTGAGCATTTTTTACTCTAACTTTCTCACACATTGTTTTTTTATTTTTTAAAATTTAACTCTAAAACATTTTTAAGTTTTATTGTACGCATTTGTTTATTAAAAAATTTATACTTTTATAATTTATTCGTCGAGATCTATTAATGAATACTGATGATAAATATAAAAATATAAAAACATTTTCGGTAATACTTTCGGGATGTCTAGCACTATTTTTCGGTAAATTTTTTTTGTATTTTTATATATTTTTATATTTATCATCAGTATTCATTAATAGATCTCGATGAATAAATTGTAAAAGTATAAATTTTTTAATAAACAAATGCGTACAATAAAAATTAAAAATGTTTTAGAGTTAAATTTTAAAAAATAAAAAAACAATGTGTGAGAAAACTAGAGTAAAGAATGCTCATTAAATCATTGACGGTTAATTACTTCATGATTTATTTTAATAGACTTAGTATTTTCATATATTTATTATGTAATATTTATTAGGTAGATCATTTTTACAGAAAATTAAATTAATTAAATGTTGATAGTTATGTGGCTAAATCACATTTGATTAAAAATAAATAAATGGTAAATATAATCTTATAAAAAATAGTGTTAAACAAATATAATCAAATCATATAATTTTAGATATTTAATTAATTTAATTTTTTTTTGTAAATAATAAAATTTAAAAATATTATAAAATAAACAATTTTAATTATAAAAATATATTAAAAAAATAAAATATTAAATAAAACAAAATATAGTACTACTTTAAACACAGCTTATTTCATAACTATTTTCCATGAGTTATACATTCGGTCAATTTTTGTTCGGTCAAAATTTTCGGGAATAGTAGTGTTTTCGTTTTTTTTATACCCTTCTTGTTCTTCATTCCAATTCATCAAATCCAAAGGAGCTGGAAGAGAACCCCTCGTATCTCCTGCGTGATTTTCTTCGGATTATTCCCTCTCTTGGTTTCCGAAGCTGATTGTGAATGGAAGATTGTCTCGGTGACTCTGTATTGTCTCCGGCGCATCATGTAAAGCATTTGGCGTAAATGGCGTTCCTTCTCTGCGCGGCGCCTCGGACCCGCGAGGCCCTGTTTTCTACATTTTCGTTTCGATTCCTCAACCACCCGCCTATCCGAAAACTCAAATCACTTTCCGCAGTATCAGTATCTCAACCTCATCGCGCTCCCAGTCACCGCACGGTTGTTTCTGTTGCTCAGGAGGGACTACTTCTGAGAATCCCCGAGCTCGTCGCCTTGGAATATGCCGAACTCAATCTCTCCGACAAAGTTTCAGAGGTAAATTTAAATTGTATGCATGCTTTGACTGTTTTGCGTAATGGGTTTTTACTTGATGATGGTAATTTCTATACATATGTTTACACTAAGATAATTGTTCTGGATGCTATTTTATGTCTAAACACTCTTATCGATTTTTACGAAGTTTGGTGCAAGAAATTTCTAGCATTAATAATGCCCGCGTGGAATAGTTTAAAGGATGAAAATTGGCACTAGCATGGCGGTTAATAAAAGTTATTTGAAGGACACCTGGATGAGGAACAATTCTGTTTTGAGTAGTTTTGAAAAGTTATTAATAGCTATCGGCAGTTATTTATGAAGTTTTTTCTTTAAATATGTGTAATGTAGGATTTTACTTAAAAAATCCAATATTAGATTCTATGGGTTTGTTTGATTGTTCGGACATAAATTAACATATATAGAATACCAACGGATATAGAAGTGAATATAAAATTTAATAGATATAAATATGGATATAGAATCCTTAGTTATAAGTATATACTCTGTTTGTTTTTTGTAAAAAATAGATGGATATTAATATGGAGATAGATGATTAAAATAGTAAGTTTCCATTTGTACCCTAAATGGGTCAGCATTACAGACATTGTTCATGAGTTATTAAATGTTTGTTGCTCCAACAAAGGAGAAATAAATAACTAGTGCATATCAGTGAAAAGCCTCAGCCCTGTTTGGTTGTAGTTTTTATTTTTATTTTTTTCGAACAAAATCTTCAAAAAAAGATAAAATGCATTTGTTATCAAATTTCAAAAAAATCGAGTTGAAAATGGAGCTAAAAATTCTTTTCAAAATAATATAAATTTTTTTTTTTCAAAAATATTTTTAAAATATATGACCAAACGAGATAGTAGTTTCATCCACTATTGGAGTGAGATCCCCGTGCGTGAAATGGAGAAGCAAAAATATGGGCAAAATAGACTTTTGACTTGGAAGAGATATGGAATATCCACCCATCCCAGTTATTACAAATCCAGCCATTTAGACTTACTTTGGATGTTATATCCAAACCATAGTGTCTCGTCAAACACCTTCTATATAGGCCCCATTGGATATTATATCCATTTTCTCCCACCAAATCCTCCAATCAAACAGAGCCTCTAGGAGTAGGAGTAGCCAACTTAATTCCTAAGAGTAGCGATGGTTCTTCAAAGTATTCAATAAGGAATGTTCAACATTTGCCAACCAATCGTAAGTGAGTGGCATCATTTCTTTTTTGTATCTCTATATTTATTATCTTGAAGATTAATAAAATTTCTTTTATTAGTCTTCAATTTTTTTTCCTGCTTTCATTTTTTTTTGTTTTTTAATAAATATCTAATGAAGTCCTGAAACAAGGCGAGAAACCGCACACAATCACCTAGACTTTGAATTGTCCTGGATAAATTTCTCTCCGTTTATGTTAACGGATAAATTTTTATTTTGATAACAATATACTAATGAATTATTTGTGCCTACCAAAGAATAATGTCAAAAAGTATAAATAAGTATCCAGTAAGTGGATATTTTAAGAATATTATAGGGTGTAAAGTAGAAAAAAATTATTCACCCACAAATACCATCTATTCACAAACTTGGCTTGATATTAATTCTTGTTCAATTCAGGATTCACTTGATGATTTTGAAATATTTATGAGTAGTATTTTGATTTGAAATGGATCTTAACATTCGTTTTCTTACATAAGAGGGACGAATGCCACATCAACCTATGAAAATTGTAACATATATTGTATTGTGATTGAGTTTAGAATTTGAAATGGAGGGAGAGGAGAGTACTAGTTGGAATTTGAAATGGATAGAGAGAATACTAGTGGGTAAATGGGGAGAAAGAGAGAGGGAAGAATTAATTAAACATGCCATCTAGGACATGCCAAATCTAACTATGGTGAATTGTATAAATTGTAATATAATTGGGTTTGGAATTTGAAATGGAGAGAGAGAATACTAGTTGTTGATAAATAGAGAGAGAAAGAGGGAGTTGCCATGTGGGACACGTGTCCCATTAATGCCATTGTCCCCTGTAAATTTGTAATACATATGTGTATACGTATGTCTATGTTTGCTCGGATCATGTTTCATATTTCGTGATGCATGTTCTACTTGATAGCAGTAATGACGGAAGATAATAGAATCATATAGCGAGGACGCATTTGCAAATGGGGAATCACTTGCACAATTTATCATAGCCATCCTTTCCTAATAAAATTCATTATTTATTACAATTTTGGATTGGTATGGTTGATTGTAGATTGAACTGGCGAGGTGTGTTTGTTGTAGGAGTTGGGCCATGTTCGAATCCGGCAGCATGTCAATCCTCTTCGTTCCTCACTCTTGGTTCTCTCTCACTCCTTTTCATTTGGAAACTTTTCTATATGTAATCTGACGGGTTAACAGTGAGGTTTTTGGCCAGGTGCCAGCACCATTACCAAACTGGAATGAAGTATACAAGGACCCGACATTGCCCCTTATGGTGGATATAGGGAGTGGTAACAAACAAAACTCACTTCTTCTAATCCCCGCAGCATTCTTGTACTTTATAGATTTTATCTGTTGAGGTCTCATGCTTATAATATTGTTGTTTACATGTGAAATTGCTGTTGCCATCAAACTTTTTTCTTATTTGAGTTGTTTGTAACGTATGCAATGTTGTTGGAAACAGGTTATTTGTGTGTTACTATTGATAGAAGAGGAAATTTAATAAAAGTAAAGCACATTTGTCTTCTTGTTGCACATCATGAACATATTGAACTGCCGAATCCTAATTCTAGAGGAATGCCTTTATATAGAAGCTGTATCCTTATTTTTATCCTCTAATTTCTTGTAGATTATTTAGTACTTGAGAACCCAGTAATCAACTTGATGCTTGATATTTTGGCAGAAGTTTTCTTATATACCATGTTGAATTTCTGAGTCCCATTAGCAAGTGAAATGGCATATACTTTTGTTTTTCTATCTTTGAAGAAAATGCTGTATATCTTGAGCAGGTGACTAAATCCTATCTGTGATATGTACTTCTACTGCTGGAGTTCATAAGAATTTTTGGTAGACTTTTAAGTGCTCGTTTGTAACTTGGCTGCAAGCTTCTTTTTCATCTTCTTCTTTTTTGGCTTTTAAGCCAAATAAGTAAAAAACTCGTTTGGTTAAAAAGTGACTCTAATCCATGATGTAGAGAAAAAATGTTGTTTTTTGATTTCTCTTGAAGCCTTAAGCAAAAAGGTTAAAAGCTGGCTTTAAGCCAGTAACCACGTGAGGAATTAAAAACAAGCAAAATTTGACAATATTTTATCTTCACAGGCTGAAAATAAATGCCAGTTTATCAGAAAATACACCTCAAGATTATGATTTATGACCCTTCATGTGAAATGCTTCCATGTGATTAACAATGCCATAAGTTGTGAGTTGCTGTTTAAAGCTGCAAAATAAGATTATTGGGAGCAAGAAAAAATCTTAAATGATGGATTAAATGTTGAGGTGTGAAGCAAAAACCAGTTTTCTGGGTTGACTGCTTGAGCGGTCTTTTCACAACTCGAGCGGTGGTGCTCTGCAAGTGAGATACCGAGAGCACGTTTTAACTGCCCGATAGATCGCTCGAGCGGTCTATGCAAGGGTCGCGAGTTATAAGGCTGTTAGGGTTCACAGCCGCAAAATGTTATGTTATTTTTCTCCTGTTGTATTGTATTCCTCTCTCAAGAACTCTTCTCTCCTTGTAACTTTCAATCATAATAGTGAAATGTGTGATCCCGTGAATGTAGGCACGACTTGCCGAACCACGTAAATCTTGTGCATTGTGTGATTGCCTCTCTTTCTCTTTTTCTTC
>JAULJZ010119653.1:0-11261 GCA_032270985.1 Heliamphora pulchella
TGTATGTAACGACTCGCCCAAGCCTCAAAACAAGTTTGAAAACAGTTTTATATCACGACTCACAAGAGCCTTAAAAACAGTTTGAAACGGTTGTGTATACATATGAAAATGCTACAGTGCTTCACATGCAAGGATCTACTCCTACGAGCCTCGACTCTCAAAGCCCACGTACAACAAAGGTATATACGCAACACGCGTATATATATATCGGCTCTCACAAGCCCCAACAACGACCCAGTTAACCGGAGTTAGCCTATGCAATACATGCAACTCACACAACACACGCCATCAACATGACGTAACACATGCATCCCGCACAACACACCCTGCGCAACATACACAACACATGCCTCTTCAAGACCACTTTCCCGTCCTGTAGATACCGGCACATAAAATGCATCATTAGGATCACTTTTTCATCCCTCCGATTTCTTTGCACACACACATGCATTGTTAACTAGAGTTAACGTATATCGAACCCTTTTTCCGTCCCCGTTAACTAGAGCTAATTCTCATCGAACCACTTTTCCATTCGTCCACATAACCATACACACACATGTGTTACTAAAACTAGAGTTTTAGATACCGCAAGACCACATATCTGTTCTGTAACATGCATAATTAAAATTAGAAGTTTAAATGCACATAACTACGTAAAACACTACGTTTCACATAACGGCACCACACGCCACACAACCAGACGTCCATTCATCAGACAACCGATTCTCTCACCCGGACAACCAACAACATAGAAAAACAAAACCTAACCTGAAGGACAACACCACTCGAGCGCTCCAGCGCTCAACCACCACTCGAGCGGTCCCCTACCGACATACATCTCTGCCGCACCACTGCTTGAGCGCTTAACCACCGCTCGAGTGGTCCCCTACAGACATACATCTCTGCCGCACCACCGCTCGAGCACTCAACCACCGCTCAAGCGGTCATCGCTCTATGAAAAACCAAATGAAGAAACGAAACTGAGTCTCACACCCACCCAAAGGCCAACTCTAAACCTCCCACAAAACGGTTTCCACCAAAACCCCATCTTCAAAATGATCAACAGACTCACATGCCTCGCACCCAACGACGCACCAACCAACACGCACACAACTGTGCACCAACACCCTGCATGACATGATCAACACCCTCTCTGTGACTTCAATTGATAGGACCCCATAATCCAATTAATTGAAAAATCACTAGAGGAGAGCAATCGATTGAGCCCCATAACCCGATCCACTAAAAGGCCACCACACAACCAAAAGAAACCCCCAAGGCCCTGACACGACCAACACAGACTCACATACGCCCAACACGGTCAACACGAATCCACACACGCCCAACACGGCCAACACGGACGAAAAACAATTAAGAAAATTTAACATACCCTCACTATTTTGATCATACTTATTCTACAAAAAGAAATTTTTTGTGAGAGAGGTTTCATTGGAAAGAAACCTTCCGGGGCTTCAATTTGAGTATAAGAGCGACCCAATTCTGAGTCCGAATGAGGGTGATATGATCAAAACAAAATGGCTATGCGCAGCTAGTCTGCTTGAGCGGACATGGGGCGCTCGAGCGAGCTATCACCCGAGAAAAATCAAGATTTTCTTATTTTTGAGTTCCAAGCCCCAAAACTCTTAAACACTCACTATGATGCTTCAAAACACACATAAACCTATCAATTTACATATTTTTGATACCCACAAACATACACGAGCCCAAAACTACCACAGAACCTCGAAAAGAACATTCAAAACCCGATTCTATCCAACCGAAATCAACTAAAAATAGTTTTGAACCAAAACCCAATTTCTTTGAATCATAAATCGATTTTTCATGCATTTTTAATTGGTTAAAACACATACAATTACACGTAGCACCCTTATAAGACATGAGAGTCTAGGATCCTACCTCGTTGAGTAAAAAACTCGATGTCCCGAACCACGTGAAAAAATAAACTTTGCCGAAATAAAATTTTATTCGGATAAAAGCGTAGCCCACCACGACGAGACTAGAGATCTGCTGTCTGATCGTCAAAAATCGAGCCCCAAGCCCCCGAGAAGTTAGAGATAAGGCAGAGCGTTTGGTTGGTTCAAAAGCAAGAGAGAGAAAAAGATATTTTGAAAATATCTAAGATTAGATATTTATAGGCTGGCCAAAAAATATCTTTTTTTTTAAATTCGCATCACAGTGCCCAACGGCCCCGGGAACCAACCCCACATGCATATCTAAACCCGATCATGCATAAAAACGCATATAAAACATGCTTTCACGTAAACGGTAAACATGCGTCGAAAAATGCCAAAAAAAGAAAATGAGTCAGGGTTTCACAACTCGACCTCCTTTAAATGAATTTCGTTCCCGAAATATAGCATAAGGTCAAAAGAAACAACCCCGTCGATCACCATCGACACAGGTTTGAGAGGTGGTAAGCCAAACCATTCCTAAGATATAGTCAAAGAAGGTTGTGCACTATAGACAACGACTAACTACCTCAAAGACATAGGATCTCCATCTCATCCCAATCTCATAAGCTCACCAAATGGTGTCTTAACAACCAACACTCAACCTATGGAGTCCATCACCAACTCCCAAACAGATGAAAAGAAGCAATACAAAGCTCCCGTGCCAATAGGAATACTGGCCCAAAGTTTACATACTCAGAAAGTACCTCTGCTCCCTGGAGGAGTAGCTGCATCATCCGGCACAACTGGTGCCTTGGAGGAACTGGGATCTGTAAGAGCATACACTCGGCCCTGTGTCATCCTGGCCTGCCCTCCATACCCTGGGACCGTCGGTTGCCGTACCGACTAAACTAAAGCACTACGGTCAGTCACCCTAGAGGTCTGCACTGCTGGCTGCTGATAACCCCATCAATCCTGTACTGGTGTTGCACCTGTAGTGCTCAGCGCACTGCCTCCCTAAAGACAGTTCCTAGCAATATGCCCTGTCTGACCACACCAAAAACAAACTGGCTACTCCCTCCATTGCAACTGAACTGGCATCGAACTCTGAGATTTCTTCGACTGTGGACAATCTGCCACACGATGCCCGGGCTGCCTGCACCGATAACAGATCAACTCCCTCTGCTTTAACCTCCTAGATGAGGCCACCAATGGTGCTGGTGTAGAAAACTACTGTTGTGACCCAGATAGGTGAAAACTAAGGCCAGGGGACTTCTACCTCTTGCTAGAGCGTCCACCTGACCGAGCCTCCATCCCACCCTGCGATGCTCTAATCTCCCTGGAACCTTGAATCTCGCTCAAGGTATTCTCAATTCTCGCTGCAGACTCCACTAGCTCTGTGAAAACACGCAGCCCCATCCCTGCCACTCGCTCTCTGATCTGCAGCCTCAAGCCCCGCTCAAACCTCCTCGACCGCAACTCATCTATGCCCACCAACTCGGGTGCAAACCGGGACAGACTAGTGAATCTGGCCTAATACTGAACAATGCTCATCGCCCCCTGAGTGAGAGCGTGGAAATCCTCTCTGTATAGATCTCTAAATGAAGCCAGAAAATACTTCTCCAGAAAAACCCCTGTGAAAGCTGCCCACGTGCCCTTCACAGTATGTCGGGCGTATTTCCACCACTCATGAGCATTCCCTCTCAACTGGAAAGTGGCAAAAGGAACCCGCAAATCATCCTCCACAATCTACAATGTATCGAGGATTTGGGTCACCAACTCCAACCATTCGGTAGCCATTGTAGGATCTAGATCCCCAGAAAAGGTAGGAGGATCCATACGTCTAAACTCCAGCATCGCCACCGTTGCCCTCAACTCGAGCTCTCTCCCTGCCCTTCTAGAGGTCTCAACCAACTGGCCAATGGAGCCAACCAACGCAAGCAGCAACCCTACCGCGTCAACAGGTCCTTAGGGAGCATTTGTATCCCCAGCATCAGGGATAGGTACATCCCCTCGGCCCAAACCACGGCAAAGGCCTCGACCACGGCTACGTCCTCTCCTCGCAGACATCACGTCAATATGAAAGGAAAACAAAACATAAGATGTAGCATATCACATGAACATAAACGCTAACCACATAGCATGCTAACACATAGCCACATAGGCTCATGCTAAACAACACCACATACCGAGGAGAACCAACAAGAACGACGCATCCATTTGGATAACCTGCTCAGATTCCTTACCAGAAAACACGTCGGCCAAATGCATTTCTAACTCAGCTTCCAAGCTTGTTAACCCAAACGCCCAAAGGCAAGACTAATCGTTCCTAAGGTTCAACCCCATGCCCACATATACACAACGTTCACACAGATCATGCTCATGTAGTCAAAATAGCTAAGCACATGCAGTCAAGCACAGGCAATCAACCTCACCAGGTGATGCACCCTCTTTCCACGGCCCTTAGGTATCCAAACCCAGAGCTTTGATACCATTCTGTCACGCCCCAAACTCCGTGTCACGTGAAACACCCAACAACAACCATATATAACACCCAACCCGATGTTATACTCTCAAAATGAAGCATACATGCATTTAAATAGATATCACCCTCAGGCATACAACACGCAGTTCCAACACCGCTAACATGTAAACATATATGGTTCCAAAGAAACAAAAGAAAGATTACAAATCTTTCACCCCTCCAGCACCTCCAGATCAACCCGCGTGACCGGTACCTGAAAAACATTTCAAATCCCACATCGTGAGCCAAAGCTCAACAAAAACTAGACAAACGTGCAATATAAGCTAAACATGCTAGCAGATGTAATATGTATGTAACGACTTGCCCAAGTCTCAACATAAGTTTGAAAACAATTTTATATCACGTCTCACAAGAGCCTTAAAAACAGTTTGAAACGGTTTTGTATACATATGAAAATTCTACAGTGCTTCACAAGCAAGAATCGACTCTTACGAGCCTCGACTCATAGAGCCCACATACAACACAGGTATATATGCAACACGCGTATATATACATCTATATATCGGCTCTCACAAACCCCAACAAATACCCTGTTAACCGGAGTTAACCCATGCAATACATGAAACTCACACAACACACGCCATCTACACGACACAACACATGCATCCCGCACAACACAACCCGTGCAACATACACAACATGTGCCTCTTCAGGACCACTTTCCCGTCCTTCAGATACCGGCACATAAAATGCATCGTTAGGACCACTTTTTCGGCCCTCCGATTTCTTCGCACACACACATGCATTGTTAACTAGAATTAACATATATCGAGCCCCTTTTTGTCCCCGTTAACTAGTGCTAACGCTCATCGAACCACTTTTCCGTCCACGGACCACTTTTCCATCCGTCTACATAACCATACACACATATGTGTTACTAAAACCAGAGTTTTAGATATCACAAGATCACATATCCGTCCTGCAACATGCATAATTAAAATTAGAAGTTTAAATGCACATAACCACGTAAAACACTACGTTTCACATAACGGCAACACATGCCACACAACCAGACGTCCACTCACCGGACAACCCGTCCTCTCACCCAGATAACCAACAACATAGAAAATCGAAACCTAACCTGAAGGCCAACACCACTCGAGCGCTCCAATACTCAACCACCGCTCGAGCGGTCCCCTACCTACATACATCTCTGTCGCACCACCGCTCGAGCGCTCAACCACAGCTCGAGTGGTCATCGCTATGTGAAAAACTAAACGAAGACACAAAATCGGGTCTCACACCCACCCAAGGGCCAACTCTAAACCTCGCACAAAACGGTTTCCACCAAAACCCCATCTTCAAAACGATCAACGAACTCACACGCCCCGCACCCAACGATGCACCAACCAATATGCACACAACTGTGCACCAACACCCCGCATAACATGACCAACACTCTCTCCATGACTTCAATTGATAGGACCCCATAATCCAACCAATTGAAAAATCACTAGAGGAGAGCAGTCGATTGTGTCACGCCCCAAAACCCAAGGTCACGTGAAAATCCTCCAAACACCAATTTTATATGAAAATACAAGTTTTCATACATAGAAATCCGCCTGTTGAAACCAAAAAAAAACCCAGCAAAAGATATCTCTCATAAACAGAAATACATACTGGTTCAACATGCGTACAATATATCGCCTTATGGCGTACAAAACTTGCCTTCAGGAACAAGCATACCAAAAAGAAAACTATAAAAGTCTTCTGCCACCGCGGGCATCACCAAGCTACTCCTCATCCACATCGTCACCTGAAAATGGTTTTTACAAAAAATTCCCATCCGTGAGCCGAAGCCCTATAGAAAACAGATAATAAACGGTAAAGCAGAAATATGCAATCATATGGTGGGAGCGAACTCAACCACAAAACCAAAACAGGTTTTCCATCCAAAATTCACAAGTTTTGCCATCATACCACACAAGTCCCCCAAAATGGTTTTAGTTACATAAAACCCTGTTTTCATCCTTAAAACCATGTGATGAAAATGCTGCAAATACCAACCACAGTTAAGGAAAAATAGTAATCAAACATCGTTCCCTCGCGAAATGTACCATCGCGAAAAAAAAGAGTAAGATCCTATGTACCGACTCCATCACAAAGGGATAGAGGTAACAACTATAGGCTCCTGTCCAATATCTAACCCCCAGATATCGTGGCATCGCCTAGATACACACAGGTTCTATACGGAGCACCATAAAGAACCACTTAGTTTACGGCTATGACTCGAGGGAACTAAGCACCCATCCGTCTCAGTTTACGGGGACTAACCTGAAGGACCTGAGTACCTACGCTGCGCACGTTTTCGGACATACATCGAGGGAAACTCGTGCCACATACACGTCATCCCGGTATATCTAGATAATCTTCTAAAAATATTTCTCAAATCAATACATTATACATGTACATAGATCCATCCCTCACCAGAAGATCAAAACAAAACATTTCCAAAATATTTGTTCCAAAAACAGTTATACAATGCATGTATAAGCATGAGATCCAATCCATGAAACCATGGAGATCAAACCAAAACATGTAAAAACATACACATTTTATGAAAACGTTTAGAAAGTGAGACACAACCCCAAGGGTTAGCTCCAAACCTCCAATAAACATGTTTCTCCCAAGAGTTTTCGTAAAAACCTCCCTTTCAAACCAACCTTGGCCCAAACAAACCACCCGAACCATCAAAACCAACATTAAACTCTCACACAGGGGGTTCAGTCGACTGGCCCAAGCCCCCAGTCGACTGAAATTCTCACTGGAAAAGAGGCAACAAAACAGAAGCTTGTTCAGTCGACTGAGCCCCCAAGTCCAGTCGACTGAACCCATAGAATGATGATCCAGTCGACTGAACTCATGAGTTCAGTTGACTGAACTTACCCAGAAAATGTTTTTGGGTTATGGGTTGAAGGGTTTTTGGCTCCCAAAACTCAAATCAACCTCCAAACAACCATCAAACACTCACCCAATACTCCCCATCATCAACGCACCCAAGCCTCACGCCAACACCTCGAAAAGAAACCCTCAAATCACATTTTCATTCACCGAAAACGCCAAAAAATAGTTTTAAATCAAAAACCAAATCTAAAACATAAAATCACATTTCATGCGTTTTTAAACGGTGAAACAGTATAAGATTACATATAGTACCTTTATACAGCAGTAGAATCTAATATCTTACCTCGTTGGGTAAAAAACTCGACGCCTCGATCTACGTACAAATTCGAGCTTCGCTGAAATCAAAATCCGTTCGGATAGATGCATAGACCACGATGCCAATACTAAGAATCTACTGTCTGATCGTCGAAAACTGAACACTGGGCCCCCGAGAAGTTAGAGAGAAGGCAGAGAGAAAAGGAGAAAACTTAGGAGTTAAGTTTTGAAAATATCTTTTGAAAATATCTAACTCCAGATATTTATAGGCCTCCAAAATATCATGTTTTTTTTTGAATTTTTGAAATTCTCACCACAACTTCCCGCAGCTCCCGAGACCAACCCCGCAAAATCTCTGAACCCAAACATGCGTCTAAACCACATTTTTATAGAATCTAGCGCCAAGCATCCATCACTCGAGCAGTCAATACTGGGAGAAAAACTGAACAGAAGAAGCAAGATTTAACTTAAATTGTTACGCCCATGAACACTTAGACCATTTCCCAAAAAGAAACGGGTTAGGGTCTCACAACTCTCCCCCTCTTAAAGGAATTTCGTCCTCAAAATGCAACACCGCAACTCAAGCCAAACACTGTCCCGCAACTATCAACAATCTCTGATGCAAACCCTGCAATACTGCACAACAACAGAAATGTTTCCGCAACTGAAATCCCAAACCTGTCGTCACATAAGGAAAAACACAACTAGAAGATTCAATCTCCATACAGACTGCTCACATGGGCAAGTTCCACTGATCCAGGAAACATCCATAAACATTGGATCAAGATCCAACTCGTGCTACCAAACCCCAACACAGAACTCTTGCCGAACTCAAACCACTCCGGCGACCAACACATCATACGAGATCAATCCGCCATGGTACTTGATCTCAAACATGCTCTATGCTCAAACACAAAGACTAACACCCTCGCCCTCATTGTCACATACTGGCTCAATCACACGTCACAATACACGCCAAGGATAATCTCCACCTGTCCAAACACACGACGTCAGGCTCCGACATCGGTCACAAGAAGTCACAAACTCCACACCCAAGCTTTACCCAAGTTCTGACGATCACCAGACAACCACAGACTTTGATACCGTGTCATTACCCTGTCAACACCAACATCTTCATCGCAGAAGCTGTTATGATGCCGATCCACGAGCAACAACACAACGCTCGACTCCAGAGAGAAGCTTACTAACTCACTTAGACATCAAAAAACACATCTCAACAAACCCTCAAACTGTTATTCCCAATCTGATCCTTCATCACAAGCTAGGATTCTCACCTAGGAAGAACATTAGGTGGTACACCATTGTTCTAGATAAGGTCCTACACAACCGAAAACCGACCTGGCATCACAGCCACAAGGTCATCTGACTCTAGCGAGTCACCTGACTCCAACGTGTCACTCAACCAAACACGTCATAAACAGAACATCTCATAGGCATCCAACAACCTACAAAAATCCTACCATATCTCCTGTACAACAGCGCGTCACTACTCATCTCAATGTCTTGCCATCAAATCACTGATATCAGATTACAGATCACCCTCAAACAAAACATGGTCGCCGTCAGCCGGCAAAACAAACATGATGATCTTCATCCAACATTAATCCTATCGCATAAGACATACATCAACCCCTTGAGTTTCCAAACTCGTCCGTCGGGTAACCAACTAAGGCTTGCATCTTACACTTAGCAAATCCCTCGTATGCAGAATTCATCACGGTCTTTCCATTCACAACCAAACAATTGCGTCGATTCGAACAGGCCATGCCAACCAAGGCTTCTCCAACCTCTTACTCTCGGGACTACCATCTATACAAACAACCGTTAGGCCAAAGCACAACACTTACCACAGTCGATAGCCACTCCTCGACTTCAAGAACTCTACGAGTCCTCAAACAAAGCAAAGGTCAGACTCACAAAAGTCTACCAGAAATCCACCATACGCATCTCATAGCCGCACTGTTCCAACAAAATTCTCGCTCTACCACGAGCTAGAAGCACAACCATACACACATATAACGGTCAACGATCCTCAACTGATCACTGCAAAGGAACTCTGTGTATCGACATCGATGCCCTTATCAACAAACATCCCTAGTCTAACGACTCGACCTCATAGGGAACGCAACCCTACTGGTTCAACCATTCGTTAAAACCATATTGATTAGGTTTCCACAACCTACCAGATGTACCACACTCATACGTACTCCTTTACGATTTTTCACCACGGGAAAATACCAATCCCATTATGCAATTCTTTACGGTCTTTAACCGCGGGAGCAATCGAATCCCAAGTCACACAGATATATGTTTAACACCCAAAAAGCATGAAGAACCCGTCTTCCAATCACCTGGTCCTGGCGATACACGTCCCTGAGTCACAACTCCAAGGGCCACAATACGGATACAAATCCACTGAGATTCCACAGTCTCAGGGCACAACCAAAACATGAACCAATCAAAACAAGGCATCTCTATCCACCCGAGATGAAATAACTCGCAAACAACACGCACCAGACAATCGTCTACAAGACAATCGTCTACAAGAACTCTCTCTCTCCTTCCATCCAAAGGAAAGAAAAAAGCCAACAAGAAACCATGGCCAAACCTCAGCATATCGCCGGCGTACTCCCAGTACTCCTCAACACCTAGCCTTTAAAGAACTCTGAAGGTCCTACCTCGAGGCCACATCGACTACAGTCACACAGCTGCCGTCAATTTCGGTCACAATACTGTGATCATCAGCTATACCAGACTCTCAATGCTCAGACCTTATTCACACACATGAACACCATCCATCAGCATACCTGGTACAACACATACCATTGTGCCCAAAACCTCACTTCACAAGGTTGCGCTACACAACTTAACTCCTGCTAGGCACACTACAATCACGTTACGGTCTCGAGCCCACAATCCAAGGCACAACATCAAACAAAGGGAACCCAATCCTGGGATCTCTCATCCAGGGTTACTAATAACCCTAACAACCATGTAAACACCTTATGTACTTCTGTCCTCAAGACACACACGATAACATGCATCATATCCTACGACCTCTCACCTACCACCCTATGCCAGTCAAACCACACGGTCCACGACTGAACCTCGGCACTCCACACCTCGTTCCCATGGGCAAATAACATACCTATCTCTGAACCAAAGGCAGAACATAAACAACCTCTGGACATATCATACCCAGGATATACTGCCTCAGCAAGGCTAACCACACGCGCTCCTCATGGTTCTCAAACATTATCTCCTGATTACCAGGATCTCTACCAAACCACGAACCTGCATTCCCGTAGGAATCTCATGGAATTGATACTCGTCGCAGGAATCCTTACACATTCCCATACGACTTCAACCCATGCTCCTTCCAACATATCTACAACTCAGACTCATTCCCGCATCATTGGGTTCACTTATTCGGAACTCAATGCTCAAACCCAAAGGAGGTATACAATGTCTAAGGTCATCAGAACTACTCTGACTACCAATAGCATCCTGTTGTCAGGGATATTCCCAGAACCACTCATGTTCTGCTGCCTCAACATATACCCGGCCAAGGATTACTATGCTCCCATCCACTCTGTCCCCGTCCATACCTCATCCGGAGTACACGG
>JAULJZ010119664.1:0-11261 GCA_032270985.1 Heliamphora pulchella
TTGTTCAAAATGTGTTAACACTTTCATTTTGGAAATATGAAATATTATCCATTTAAAGACATTTATTCTTAGAAAATAAATTATGAAAATCATCAAAATTAAATGAAGAAACTCCTGGGCTAACACAAACATATACAACAGCGCCGAAGATCACAAAGGCTGTCTTGCTACACTTATTCGAAAGGTAAAAATAATCTTCGTTTCATCATTCCTGTATCATTAATTAGTTTAGGGTTTTGCTTCATTTGTGTTTAACGGCGTGGTAACGACAGAAATCTGTATCGTATTAGTTTAGGATTCTGCTTCATTTTTTGTAAACGGTGTGGTAATGGTTGAAATCGGTATCGTATATGTACACTATTTGGTTCATTTTGGTTGAATACGATACGATGATACTTTCGATGTTGGTTCATTTTGGTTCATCTAGGTTGAATAGACCATTTCGAAGCCCTAAATTAAAACAGGGGGTTCAATCTATCGAAAAATAGCTTAGGGTCCTACTTCATCCTTCGACGTTAGAACTTTGAATCTGTGTCGATAGCTTAATTGCTTCAGTTTGATTGATTTATGGTTTGATGTATGCGTCATTTTCAATGATTTTGGATTTGACATAGTTTCATTTTTGATCTGCATCATTATGTTTCATTTCATTTTCTATTTTCACGAAATCAAAACCCCTGCTTTGATTCTAAATGTCAAGCAAAACCCACAAAATGTGATTCTAAATTTGATTTTTAAAAACTCCTGTTCTGATTGTAAATGTGAAATCTAAACCCCTGTTTAGCTCGATAATTTTTACCGTTGTTCAAAATTAGAATGTGCTGCATTGTGGTCTATTATTCCTTTTTGTGCGTCATTGTGTTTTGCGCTTCACATTTGATATTTTTGAATGGCGTTAGGAATCATTATCTGTACAAAGTTTGATAGTTTTCTTTCATTATGTGGGTTTTGCTTCACATTTAGAATACCGTTTAGAATCAAAATTGAGTCATAGGTCATAGTGTTTCATTTTGATTCACTTGTGATTCATGTTGGACATTAGAATAGCAAGCCCCTGTTTCGCTGAAAATTTGATTTTTCAATGACGTTTGAAATCATTATCAGTTCTAAATTTGATATTTGGTGTTTCGTAATATATCATTTTTTATTTCGCCTTATTTTTGATTTGCCGTGGTTTCGTTGGTTTCATTTTCCAAAAATATGCTATTGTATCATTTTTCTATCTATTGCAATATATCCAAACTGAACATGCAATGGTATTGTATCATTTTGCTATCCATGTCAACATATTTGGATTCATTTTCATTGATTTTGGAGTTGAAACAGTTTCAATTTGATCTGCATTATTATGTTTCATTTTGTTTTCTATTTTCCTGAAATCAACTAATTGTGCACCATTGTGTTTCATTCTAATTCAAATATGCTTAATTTCGGACATTAGAATCAAATTTATATAATTGTTTAGCTTCATGTTTTGTGTTTCAAATTTGATTCCTGTCGGACATTAGAATGACAATGACATTATTGAGGCACATGACAATTTGTGTGCATGTTTGTTTGGTTAAGCAACGCTGTTGCTTGAGTTTGTTTTTGAATTTTTGGTTCCTCTTGAAGTCCATATCTATTCAGTTTCACATTAGACTCACTTGGGTGGTGTTTCTAATGCTTGTTTTTCATTTACTCACTATGGTTCATGTGTTTGGAGCTTTTTGTTTTTGCTCAACAAGAATGAATCTATTCTTGCTATTATAATGATGAATTGTTACTAAATTTCGGACATTAGAATCAAAATTATATAATTGTTTAGCTTCATATTTTGTGTTTCAAATTTGATTCCTGTTGGACATTAGAATAACAATGACATTATTGTTTAGCCTTAATTTTGATTTGCCGTGGTTTCATTGGTTTCATTATATCATCTTCCTATCCATTTCAACATATTTGGATCCATTTTCATTGATTTTGTAGTTGATACAGTTTCATTTTGAAGCTAAACAACTAATTGTGCTCCAGCGTGTTTCATTTTAATTCAAAAATGCTTAACTTCGGACATTTGAATCACATTTACTTAATTGTTTAGCTTCATATTTTGTGTTTGAAATGTGATTCATCTCGGACATTAGAATAACAATGACATTATTGTTTAGCTTCATATTTTATGCCATTGTTCAGAAACACGATATAGTTCCATTGGTATCTTCATCAGTTCTACGTTCAACACTTTTCACACTTGGCTAGAAAAACATGCTATTATAATGTATCACTTTTCATTTTGCCGTATTTTTGATTTGGAACACATGCTATTGTCTCATCTTGCTTGAAAGTGTATCATTTTTTAAAATACATCACATCTACAGAGGTGGTGCGGTGTACTAGTAGAATGACCTCTAGTAGAAAAATTAATACAAATTTGGATATGGAAAAGGAGAGTGGATACTACAAACCATATCGTTCACACGTTGCTGGTTTAATCAAATTCCGTGCAAGTACAAATCTTCGGTAAGAGCATGTTACTGCAATGAAGAAGACACCATTTTGGTACTTGTTCGATGCATTGTGAAAGAGCAAGTTGTCTATTGGTAAATGCCGCAAGTATGACAATGTTGCTGCCAACATTATCAAGTTGTACGATCTAGCAAACGATAAGTTCAAAATTGGTTGTGTTGCAATCCCATTCACTAAAGGGGAATTGAAGCTAATTTTCGGGATAGTATGTGGAGAAGAAGTTACACATATGTTTCTTATCGATGATTAGCTATACTGGCATTGTGGTTTTACATGTATCATTTCACAATACATGCATAAATTTGTGGCCATAGGGATGGATTTGTCTCGAGGTGCTAGAGAGTTGACGATATACAGACGACGGAGGTGCCATAATGCAAGACGACTTACTGGCTCAATACTGAAAACGATATTACAAGAAGTGGTTGAGGGCACAACCCAAGACGACGTTGATGACGTTGTAAGGACATTGTGGATGTACATGTTCTTAACCCTGTTTTTTTTACATTGGAAACTACAGTGGGGTGGGTGTTCCTAACTTACATGGAGAACATTAGATTGATGCGTAGATATGACTGGGTTGAGGCGATTCATACCACGCTAATGATATCGATCAGGAGTAATTACCGTACACCTAGAAAAGTGACCGGATGTGTCATGGCATTATTGGTAATGGTAACTTTATAAGTTTCTATACATCTTCTCAGCTTCAGTTTTATGTAATGATACATTTGATAACCATATTTTTAATTGAAAATATGTTGCAGTACTGGCTTTGTGAGTACGCATCCATTGTGGTACTTGAACAATCCGATGCATTCCCCAGATGTCTGAAATGGGATGTGCCGATGATGGAGGCAGAAGTGAAGGATAAGTCCATATCCACAATATCAAGGAACAAGATATTTGCATAATAAATTGAGACTTTAAAATGGGATTTCAAATGGAATTTACCGATGTTGGTGTACAAATGTGTATAAATGTGTTTTATAAATGTGGATGCGTGAAATTTGTTTCATTTACTGCCATCTGCATCATTCAAAATTGTGGCCATCTATGTATCATTCAATGGTATCAATGAATCATTACAAGTTAAAGTCGTATGGAATGGGTTTTGTTTCATGGCATATGGTGAATAGTATCATTGCTGTTATTATACTTGTTCACCCGTGACAATCTTTGCTGATAACACACTTACATTAAACTTTACTAATCTTTTTCCATATGTTTTCATCATTATTGTTAAACTAACTTATTCAATGTATTCTTGTAGATATCTATCAAAGAGCTAATGCCGATAGCGTACGAGCTTAAAAAATCAATAGAAGAATGAGGAAAATTTGAGCTCAAGGCACATTGAACATTGACAAGGAGGATAGAGCCAATAAAACAGGAGAACCAAAACGAATTAATGTAGAACAGAAGTTTGAGGATCAAGAAGGTCATGGCACAGTGGCAAGGATTGAATTGGCCACTGAGTTTGAGGATGATGGAGTGCAAGATATTTACATTGAAGTAGAACTTGGAGAGAACATCACTCTCAGAGTAAGTGACGCTGAGAAGGACTTTTCAACCGTAAACAATGAAACGATTATGGATGACACACAAAAGGAAACCTTAATAATAGAGTTGCAGAAACAGGTGTTGCAGTTGAATGAAGCGTTGAAGGAGCGTGACGTGGTAATATCATCCCTTAAAGAGAAGATAGATAACTTAACAGAAGTGTTGGAAGTGATGGCGGTTCATGAGATAACGCAAGCAGCTAGAGTAGAGAAATCCCAAAACTTGGTAGTCACTGAACCAAGTTCAATGGTTAGAAATATCAAGGGAAAGAACAGAAAGTTGAAGATATTACCCGAATACACATATGAGGGATAGAAACGGAAGACCAAGAGACAGATGAAGAGCGAAGGAATAAGCAATCTAGTTTTGGTAGATGTTGAAGCTGAGGTCGAAAGTGGTGAACTAGTTGGTAAAAAGTTGAAGCCTCTAACATTCGTATATAATCAAATTGTGTATCTTTTATTGGAAAATGAGGATCAACAGAAAATATTGTGCATATGGGAAATGGAAGAACACATGTTAGTATCTTAGAAATGATACGTCGTTCCAAAACTAGTATTCCATATGAATATTTAGTAATACAAATGGAACTAACCAAAAGAACAAACATTTGCAGTGTATATGTCTGGGAGGGGGACGACCATGGAACTTGTGTGTTTACAGACGACATCAGATGCTTGTTGATGGAATCGAATATTTCAAGCAGTGTGAGTATTTTTGTTATGAAAAGTATTAACTTGTTTACGTAATATCTATTGTCAAATTTGCACAGTATGATACAATTGAAGCTTACTGATTACCTACATAGGTCATTGATGGATACGCTGAGGTACTTATAAGCAAGCGTAGACAAGTGCCACAAGATACACCCAAAGTTAAATTGCGTACTGAAATTGGTGACAATTGTTATATTTTCTCTAGCTTAACATACGTAAGAACTGAATAAAATATCGTCTGCTTCATTATTGTATTTGAATGTAAACATTTTCATTTGATATTGGAAAACAAATTGTTATGTCAATGCTAGCAATTATTAAGCCCCAAGAAGCCTAGAGAAAGGTCGCGGACCTTGCAGTTCCACATGACACGAGCCTTTATGAAACGTTTCTTACTATTCCCCTTGCATGATGCGAATCATTGGATCTTGCTAGTTTATGACAATGAGGCGGGTCGTTGGTACCATTACAACCCGATGAAATCGAGAGGCCACGATCCACATATGGATATTGTGAGTGAATTGGTAATTAAAACAGCTACAATATCTTAATTATTTGTATGAATATAATTGTTAACATGGAGTGGGTTGATAATTGTATATCATACAAAATGCATAAGTCTTATTTAGCCGAATACATAAGCACTGTCAGCTTTGAACTCTTAATACAAGATCACAGCCAAGAGCTTGTACCAGTTAATGCCTGCCCACAACAGCAGAGTGGATTGAACGTGTGAGACCCGGATCCGTCTCTTTTTGAGATATTGATATATGTTGATGTATTCTTTTTCGTATATGTATCTCTCGGTGAATGGTTTTATGTTTTCAGTTGTAGAACAACATGTTTTGTATAGGAGCCTTACGTGTTATGCATGTGGGGGTTAGCTTGGATGTTTTTTTTAGTTCTCTCCCAGCGTTGACCGCTCGAGCGGTGGGGAGTCCGCTCGAGCGAGGTGGTGGCTGGGAGTTGATCCGAGAGGTGACCGCTCGAGCAGTTTCACCGATCGATGGAATTCTCCTTTTCTTAGGTCTTCCAGGTTGTTTTTTACACAACGATGGGAGAATGCTACTTCCAACATTAGCATCATATCCCTTCCAAATTGTAGGTATAGGATATATCGACGATGCGTATGAATCACGATAAAATTGAATAGTGTAGAAACGATCAACATACTGGTTAAGATCATTGCCACTCTTCTTTATGGAACAAACAACATGTGCACAAGGGAACCCCTTCAACTGTCATAGGCAACATGAACACGTGCGCCTCCCAAGATCAACCGAAACCGATGGAAATGAATGAACCTCATAAACATCGGCGGCCGATAAACTCACATTCCATTTCCTGGACTCGTTAAACAATTTATAAAGATTAGCATCGATATTAGGGCATACAATCCCAGTCCATCTTCCAGCCAACTCTCTTCTCGAAGACAACTGATTCATTAACTTGACTCGAATGGCATCAACCATATTGGTGATTGGCAAGTGACGCGCTTCCCGAATCCAGTTGTTAAATGACTCAGTTGCGTTAGAACTCATCTCACTGTAGTGTCTTCCATCAAAATACGCATTGCTCCAGTGCTAAAATGGTAATTCATCAATAAAAGTTTTGACTCTATTACCACCCTCATGCAATAACTCGTCTAAAGATTGATGGAATGTCTCACGTGTAGGAGCATATGCACATTTCTCAAAATGATTCACCATCTTCTCACGATATGCATTCCAACGCCCAAGCAAATGGTTTCTCAAATTCCTAATCAAGTGCTGCAAACAATAACCATGGCCAGCGAATGGGAAAACCTCACTAATAGCATCTAACATCCCGGGATTTCGATCACTCACAAAGGTGATATCCCTATTGGGGTCCAAAATTGACGCCAACTGCTGCATAAACCACTTCTAGTTGTCTTTATTTTCGGCATCTACAACTGCGAAGCATACAGGAAATAGTCCTGATGAACAATAGAAAATGACACAATCATTAGAGAGCTGTTACAAAAAGAAAAATGATGTCAAAGTAATTACAAAAAAATACAATTACACCACATACCTTGGTTACCATTCTTAGCTGTGGCAAATAGTAGAATGCCCTTGTACCTTCCTTTTAGAAATGCCTTATCAATGAATAATAAAGGGCGACAATTATTAAATCCTTGGATGCAAGCTTCAAAGGTAAAAAATAACCATTTGAAATGGTGTGTTACCGGATCAAACTCCAGCACAATAGAACTACCAGGGTTGCTACTCTGACATGCATCAACATACCAACGAAGTTGATCGAATGAAGTTCAAAAGTCATAAAAAATGTCACTCCTAGCCTTTTCAACACCCATCCAAGCTTGATGGTAACTAATATCCAGACCATACTTTGATTTAAACTCACCAACAATATCTATTGGTCGGGATAATGGTTTGGAACGAACATCATCACCAATCAAATTACCGACCAACGTAGATGTCATACGAGGGTTTTTTGCCGTGCGAACTGCTGACCCACATGTATGAACATTATTTAGCTTCTTTATGTAACAAAAACCATTCGATGCAAATACCCTTGCATTAACCATCCACTCGCAGCCACAGTCTTTATAACGGCAATAAGTAGAAACGCGTATGTTGTCATTTTTTACGTAGACAAATTGAAAACCACACTCAATGGCATATGTGAGACCCTGTACTGTTTTATTTTTATATATATGCATATTCGATATTTTTTAATGCATTTTGGAATTTTCATTTTAATATGCCTATAAGCGTTTTGATGCATGTTTTGGTTTATCTGCGCATACTAGGTTGGTCCCGGGGGTTGCAGGGAGTTACGATGCGAATTCTAAAAATTTTTAAAAAAAAAGATATTTTGGAGGCCTATAAATATCAGGGGTTAAATATTTTCAAATTTTTTTTTTTAAAACTTAACTCCTAAGTTTCTTTTTTTTCCTCTCTGTCTTCTCTCTAACTTCTCGGAGGCCCGGGACTTGGTTTTTGACGGACCAATAGTCGATCCTTGTTATAGGCATCGTGCTCTACACATCTATCCGGAAAGAATTTCATTTCGACGAAGCTCGATTTTGCACGCGGATCGGGGCATCGAGTTATTGACTCACCGAGGTAGGATTCTATATTTTAAAATTGTTAGAGGGTGTCGTATGTAATCTTATGCATCTTTACCATTTTATATTCACGAAAAGGTGTTTCATGTTTGGGAAAAATGGGTTTTTGGTTCAAAAATCTTTTTTCGTCGTTTCGGTTGGATACAAACAGTGTTGGATGTTTCTTTTGAAGCATTTGGTGATAGGCTTGAGCGTGTGTGAGTTCATGGGTGTGAGATGGAAGCTTTGAGGCTTCATCTTGGGTTTAAAATGGCAAAACCGTAGGTGAAAAACATTTTCTAGGCTGGTTCGGTCGAGTGAACCCATTGGGTCAATCGACTGGATCATGCTTTGTGGGTTCGGTTGCTGAACCCATGGGGACAGTCTACTGAACAATGTTGTTGGGCATTTTGGCGTGGATTCCACTGTTTTTTTCAGTCAACTGGAGGGTGGGTCCAGTCGATTGAACCTGGGCTATTGAGGGTGCATCTTTGAAAATCATGTTTTTGAAGGTTTGGAGCTAACCTGTGGAGTTGAGGCTCAATTTTTAAAATGTTTTGATGAAAACCATGCATTTTCATGCATTGATCTCCATGGTAGATGGATTGGATCTTCTTATACATATGTTGTATTGCTTTGAAACTCATGTTTTTACATGTTTTGTTTTGATCTCCATGTGCATGGCTGGATCTTGATCTCCATGTTGATGGATTGGATCTATTTATACATATTTAATGTATAACTGTGAAAAAAGTTTGGTTTTGATAAATGATTCTCTAGATGTACTGGGATAGCGGGTATTTGCCACGAGTTGCTCTCAGTGGAAGTCCGAAAACGTGTGTAGAGTAGGTACCTTGGTCCTTCTGGTTAATTCCCGTAAACTAAGTGGTTGGGTGCTTTGTTCCCTCGGGTTGCTGAACATGTAAACTAAGCTTTTACGTTGTGGTGGCTTTGTGTAGAACTTGCATTTACCTAATCGGTCCTACAATGTGTAGGGATTCGATAAAGGGGCAGGAGTCTATAATTGCTACATCTGTCTCCTTATGATAGAGTCAGTACATAGGATTTCATTTTATCCTTCTTCCTCGGCTGTGTGGCCCGAGTGGAGCAAACTATTTTTATCCTGTTTTCCTCGGTTGTGTGATACGAGTGGAAAATAATGTTTTGACTATAGTTTTCTTTAACTATTGCTTACATTATTTTTAATGCTTGATTTTTACTTGTAGTTGAGTTAGCTTCCACCATATGATTGCATATTCTGCTTTACAGTTTTATAGTCTGTTTCTATTGAGTTTCGGCTCATGGGTGGAATTTTCTGTACAAAACCATTTTCAGGTGATGATATGGAGAATGATCTTGAGTAGATCTTGTGGTGCCCATGGCGACGGATGGCGGAAAACTTTTATAGTTTTCCTTTTTGGTATGCCTGTTCCTGAAGGCATGTTTTGTACACCATAAGGCGATATACTGTCTGCATGTTGGAACTGTATGTTTACTATTTATGAGAGATGCATATTGGGTTTTCATTTGATTTCAACAGGTGGATTTGAATGTATGAAAACCTATTTTCATAAAATTGATGTTTTGGTGGATTTTTATGTGACCCTAGGTTTTGGGGTATGACAACTTGGTATCAGAGCTCTAGGTTCGAATACCTAAGAGCCATGGGAATAGGGTTTATCACCTGGTGAGATTGATTGTGTATGCTTGCTTGCATGTGTCCAAACGTTTTTATGATATACTGATAGTTTGATAAGCATGATAGTTGGTGTATCTATGAGCATGGAGGTAGGGTCTTGGGATGGATTAGTCTTGCCTTCGGACTTTTGGATTAACAAATTTGGGAGCCAAGTTAGAGACGTGTTTGGCCGATGTATTTTCTAGCAGAAAATTTGAATAGGTTATCCAAATTGACGTGTCTGTCTTGTTGATTCTCCTCGGTATGTAAGATGTGTTGCGTCATCTTAAGTGGTTATGTATTAACCTGCATATGTGTTTATGTTACATAGTAGCATATTGTATGAAAGCTTATCTCGTTATCTACTTTATATAGAATTATGTCCACGTGGGGAGTGCGAGGACAGGGTCGTGGCCGAGGTCGTGCTTATGTTCAGGTTCTAGAGGAGGGAGACGTTCATGCCCCACAGGAACAAGTGGGCAGTGCTGACGTCATGTAAGAGATGCTTGCCACTATGAGAGCTATGGTTGAGGCATCTAGGGCTAGAGTGAGGGCTCCTGAGCCAAGAGCTTCTGTGGCTATGAGGGAATTTCGGTGGTTGGATCCTCTAACCATTTCTGGGGAGCCGGACCCCAAGGTTGCTATTGAGTGGTTGGAAGTGACCACAGCTATCTTCGATACTCTGGATATCGAGGAGGATGCTTTGCGTGTGCAGTTGGCAGCGTTCCAACTGCAGAAAGATGCTAGAGAGTGGTGGAAGTTTGCCAAGACTACGGTAGATGATACATGGGCTGCTTTCACGAGAGTCTTCTTGGAGAAGTATTTCCTGAGATCTTTGAGAGATACATACCGAGAGGAGTTCCTTTCCCTTATTCAGGGAAACCTTTCTGTGGTCCAGTATGAGGCCAAGTTCTCAAACTTGTCGCTGTTTGCAGCTGAGATGGTATCTACAGAGGAGTTGCGTACTAGGAGGTTTGAGAGGGGCATTTGACCTACCATTAAGGACAGGATTGTAGCTCTAGGTTTGGATGTGTACATTGCGCTAGTGGAAGCTGCTATTCGAGTAGAGAACTCACTGGCAGAGAGCCGCAGAGTGAGTGAGAGTGGGAGTCAGCAGGGCAGTGGAGATGCACAGTTCCAGAGGCATGGGAGAAAGCGCCAGAGGTTGTCTAGACCTAGTTCTCATTTTTCCAGATCATATCAGCCGCAGTTGTCCACACCTGCACCTTCAGTGGCCTCGGCAGGAAGGTCAGAGCAAAGAGGACTAGTTTATTATCGATGCGGACAGCCAGGGCATCGTTCAGTTGAGTGCCTGCAGAAGGGCCAGGTACAGAGTTCAGCGTATGTCCAGTCACAGACGAGAGACCCACCTATCTGCTTTCGATGTGGTCAGTCTGAGCATATTCGCAGATACTATCCCCGGGAAGGGAATGTTTCGAGTGCGACAGGAGCGCCAGCTACTCCATCTGCGCGAAGACGGCAGACTCCTTAGCAACCTAGGGCTCAAACATCTAGGTTTACAGAGGGAGGTACTTCAGCACAGTCTGTGAGGTAGCCAACGACTCAGGGTTATGGTGGACAGACCAGACCACCGCAGGCCAGGGCTTACGTTCTTACTGATCGCAGTACTTCCAAAGCACCAGTTGCATCTGATGCTGCAGCTACTCCAGCTATGATCAGAGGTACTCTTCTAGTCTTTAGATCA